>JAOWMA010000081.1:0-32606 GCA_025962755.1 Colletotrichum tropicicola
AAGAGAGACTTAGGGGCCTAAAAGACTTAGAGTAGGGGGGCGAGGGCAAGGGGGGGTGCGGGGGCGCAGATACACAGCTTCCCGAATAAAAATCCATTATTACACACTATGTTCCTTCGTAAAGGAGTACTTGGCATGTACTTTGCTGAGTTCATCGGCTGAGTTCCCAGCACAGCGAAGGAGGGAGGGGCAGAATGAGGAAGAGGGGACCCACCCTGCGTGCGATCTCATGGGCAACGGGCGTCTGTGACTGGCTGGGTAGCCGGTCGCAGTCGGGGGGGTCTGGTCACTCTGCTGGCCGCCTGGTGCTTGTACCTCCGGTACCTCTCGTACCTCTGACCTTTCCGGCGGACATGGCAGGGGGGGCCGGGGGGGCCCATGACAAGGGGTACCCAAGGTAAGGCACCCAGTCCCAGTCGGCCGTCGCTCTCTCGCGGCGCTCTTGTTCTGTGGTAGAGCCCCCCCGGCCCTCGAGCCTGCCGCCCAGAACGCTCACCATAATAGCCGTCTGCCAGGCCAGGAACTTAAGGTTGAGGCAAAAGATGGGATAGAGCGTGCGGGCTTGGCTGGACAGGACGACGGGGGACTGACTGCTGGGTGACGGGCAGGTGGCGAGCGAGCGAGTTGGATCACTCAGAACCAGTCACGCAGTCGTGGTGCCACACGGGCAGAACACATCATGGCCGACGACACTCACTGGGCCCTGGGCCTGGGGCGGGGGGGAGACTGACACCGCAACAACAGTCAGCCAGCCAACCCGCCAGAGCCCTTGCCAAAACACCACCGCAATGGTGGACGATGTGGGCAATCGACACACGAACGGCTAATGGGATGCGCCGAGCACGCCGCCCGGGCCAGCTGGGGATGATGGCATCCGACAGCGGCCTCGTCCCTCAACCTCGCTCCATGCCATGTCGTTCTGTTCCTGCCGCATGGGATCCGTTACCATCCGTCACCCGCTGGCCGTGCCGTGCCTTGGGCCATGCGGTGTCCATCTCCCAAGTCACGGCGTCCCACCTACCCTCTACCCTGACAGGATGACAGAAAAGACGTGAAGAAACCGTAATAGATGAAGAAGAAAGTGTAAAACATACGCCGCAAGCAATAGATAGCACTGCAGCCAGGCCAGGAGGAGAGACAACCGGGCCACACTGCCGCGCCTGCATCGTATCAACGAACGAAGACTGGGCTACGGTTGCACAGTAGCTAATAGGCCCTTGTTGTCATTCGTCTCCCTCGGTCTGTTCGTCACTTCGCTCATTTGTGACAAGACTTCAAAGGGGAGCGGAAACGCACTCGCTCCCCAACGGCAACGGAAACGGCAGACAGTAGTAGTGGGCAGCATGTGGCAAACCCAACCGCCATGCCATCATGTCTTTGTCTCGCTGTTCCCGTAGGCCAGTGCCCCGTTCCAACATCTAGCACCAATGTTTCTGTTCTTGTGGGGGCGGCGGCGGAAAGAAACAAGAGTGCAACCGTCTCCTGCTCGGCCAGAGATGGACTGGAATGCACGCTTCCACAGAAACCGTCCAGCCCTGTCTGCATCGCACCTTTGGGCAGGCCGTCTTCTTGTTGCTTCTTTGCCTCGAAATGTTTGAACGACGGGCTATCCGTCCAAACTTGACACACGGCCGCGAACCTTGATAGGATCTGGATTGGGACAATCAAAGGCGAAAACCGCTTTGTCCGGCCCAACCAGTCCCAGGTCGACCGCAGCTAGTGGATCTGCCACCCGAACGTGGCTCTCGCCGTCTCAACTGTAACATTGTTACATGTTCCCTCCATCCTCCAGTCTTTTCGGCCCCTCGCCGGCCTTTGCCATTTTGCAGCATCTTCCTGAACTGAGGGTGCCTCCCACGAGCACGAGGCTCACGGGTGTACGTGCTTCCGTTAGTAAAGCGATACACACGAAATCTGACGGCAGAGGCCACTCGGCTTGCCTGTTGGAAGCGCATGGCGTCGAGCAACAACGGCCAAGTTGGTCCTCGACTCTCGTCTGTTGTTGGTTGTCCGGACTGCTGGTCGTACGCTCGACAGTCCCGCACTTGTATTCGCAGGGACGAGCCCGATCACTCCCGTGCTACGGATACTGCGCGGCACTATCCTCAGGTGAGAGAGATGGCCTCCTGTCTTGTCCTGGTGCCGTGCTGCTGTGCTGCTGCCCGCCCTCCTGAGTGGGCTGAGTACCCAGACCGTACCTCGACTGCAGAAGTCGGCCTGTGCCTACCCTGTGGATACACAGGCAGGTTCCATGACCGTGTGTAGTGGGTGCACTGAGCCAGGAGCGGCTAGTGCCCACCCTGCTGGGCCTCCTCGAACGGAGGCAAATGTCGCTCGTTTGATGATTGACGATGATTGCTGACTTTGATACCGGGAGCCGCCCGTTGGGCAGACATCTCGGCGCTGTGTTTTGAGTTTTGAGTACTCTGGCGATTGAGAGCCACGAAAACAATAGAGCAAAAAGGTCCGAGTCAAGAGGCAACTTGCAGCAGTAGCGTGGAGTACTGATGTGTGTTTCCCTCTTCTGCTTTGCTGGCAGGCCGGGGCATCGCAGTACTGCTGCCAGCGAGTTTCTCCTCGCGGTGCTGACCTTGCCCTGCCGGGTCTCGACAACTTTCGTGTCTTGGCCTGAACTTGACCCTTTGCGGCCGGGGCTTGGACGGTGGCCGATGGGATTTTATTCCGCATAACGTCGACTACTCTACTGCTGGGTAGTACTACTCGCCAATCGCTGTTAGCTACTGGTGCCATGGTGCGTGCCTGGCAAGCTCCCATTTCGACGTATGTGTGTTGATACTTTTCCGACGCCCAAAGACCGCCATGCCGTCTCCCACACCACCCCATGCGGCTGCACGCACTCGTTTGGTTCGTTGTGGGCAAGTGACAGGTAAGTGGGATGCTTTTGGCTCCCGCTGTTCTTGCCGCCGGTTGAACGGTTCAATGCGGCCCAAGAGCGCAAGCACGAACTCGAGACTGAAATCCCCTCTGCCATTCGCTTGTAGATGTTACCGGCTCGGCTTCGGCGCAAGGGCGGAATGCGAGGCATTGCGTTGCGTTGTGCCGCACCCCGTCCGTACCTTAAAGGTAAAGTGAGGTAAGGTGAGGGGAGGAAGAAAGCAATTTATGTCGTCAAGGTCTCCCGTTGAGCCGAATGACGGACGGGCGGTGGTACCTGGGATTCCCTTCCGCTCCCCCCCCCTTCCCACGCTGCAGCTCGGCGGACCTCGTGAGGGTCCCATGGATCCAGTCTCGCTTGTGCTGTCAACTGATTCCCTGTTCCGGCGGTGCATTGTTGAGAGGCCGGGCGCACGCCGTAGATGCTCCCGTACCGAGAGGCGACAACATTTCTTGCTGTTCGGGTTCCTGGCTCACTGACATCACCGGACGACGGTGAGAGAGGTCCGCCGCAAGTTCGGCATGACATGGCATGGGCGACGACTGATGGCCGGCGCCCGAATTTCGGTGGGTTGAGGATCCGGTAAGTTGGAGAGGGAGGCAGAAGCCATAGCTTATTAGGGGTGGTATCAGCCCAGCGGGACCAAAAGGTACCCTAGGTAGGGAGCGCGGGAGAGCCCAATCAGAAAAAAGGAGGAAAGAGGGCGGACCGCGAGAAATGCGTGGGGACACTCTGTGGTGTTTGAAACGAGACAAACATGAGGCGGCCGAGTAAATGAAGGCATGTCGTCGTTTGGCGACCGACCCTCTGGGATGCAATATCGCCTGCCTCCTGGGAGTTGTTGTCTCCATTTGCTGTTGGCCTGTTGATGCGTGCTCCTGTTGTTGTTGCTGCCGCTTCCATCCGGTGCCCCCAAGTGGATGGGCGGCGACTTGCCGGGGGCGCGGGAGAATCACACTTTTGGTTGCAGCCACGAGGTCGTGTACCGCTGCAGTACCTCGTGGTGGAGCATGCGGTGCAGGTGTTGGGTGGGTCCCGTCTGGGCGTGGACGTACCTCAGGTACCTAGGTACCTTACCTTAGGTAAGGTCGCGGATGGGTCTCTTTTCGAACACGCCTGAAGTACTTCCCATTCAGGACTGCCGGGCAAGATACCTCGAGGCAGCCACACCGACGACGCCTCCAAGCCTTCAAGAGCAGATGGTCTGTTTCCCCGGAATGACGAAAAAGCAAAACCCAAATCGACGACGGGACGCTACGCCTCACAGATGGCCAACAATTTCTCCGGCGAGGGCCCCTGTCGCACGTCCACCGACTTGCGCATCTACGGGTAACAGATGCCGCCAACAATCAACATTGGACGTCTTCGGTTGCCAGGTATTTCTTCTCCTGCGTGCAGAGGGGGCATTTGTCTTGGACCTCTGGCACGTCGCCGCAGCTTGCGACGTAGGTGCCGGGGTCAGGAGGGAGCTGTGACTGTGAGCCATTCGGGTCCCCGTGGGATGCGAAAGAAGAACTGGATCCATTCGGTCTGCGTATTGGCGTTGGCGTCCCGAGGTCAGAGGGACACCTGAGTAGCGTGGGATGGATGGTGCGGGAGAGGATGATGCTTGAAGCAAGGGATCCGCTGCCTTGTTCTGGCACTTTCGCTCCATCGAGAACCCGTCGACTGACTCCTTACCAAGATACACAGGCTTGGACACGCACGCAGCCAGATGTGTTCCCAGGTCGCCCTGGCCCGAGAGCTTTGGTTGAGTCTGCGCCTGCGCCTGCGCCTGGCCGCGGGACGTCACACGGGACAGTCATCATGATGGAGAACTGCTGGGTTGCTGAGGTGCCTTGGGCAGGCAGCTCAGTGACCAATGCCTCGCCTGGATTACGAGTCCACATGCCCAATCACGTTCGTGTTTCCCTCCCCGTCCATGTCGTTGTCTCTGTCAGCTTCGGTATAAAGCGTGGCGCAAGGCGAATGTGTTGGTTGACAGCGCATGCCAGCATGCTCGGTGACAGGATGGCTGCACATGCAGACTCAGACTCGGGTTGACGTTGGGTTGGCTCGACTCGATGCTGATGATGGCCGTCCGGGGGAGGCGGCAGATGGCAGCTGGAGCGATTCGGCCGCAAAGCAATCTGCGATGACAGAAACCGCAAACTGCTGCAAGCCTAGCCTGCCGTGCCTACCTGCCAGACAGAACCAGAGCCGTTCGGTGTGTGTCTTGGCCGGTGCGCTTCATTGTCTCAATCCTGACTGAAACATACCTCTGGGGCACTTTGGGTTCTGCTGGTCTTCTTTATCTTCCCCCGTCTTTGGTCCGTTGCCGTTTTCCCTAGCCTGCCTCAAGGTAGGTAAGGTACCCAAGGTACCTAAGTGACTGACGGCAGAGACAGGACTGGACTTCCAAGCGGTCATCGCCTACCCACCCATCTTACCTGCCCTACAGTCTGGGCTTGCGCAGGCGCCAGCAGCCAGCGCAAGCCACTGCATTTTAGTCGCCATCTGTGAAGTGTTGCAGACTCAGAGGGACTTCTTCCATAAAACCCCCAATGGAAGGATGCGAGGAAATAGCACCCAAGGCTTGTGCTACCCACCGCTGCCTTCTGCTGCTATCCCCATTGCGGTGCACCTGCCACGCTCGTGTGTTCCCGGAGTTGTGCCACCAGCTCCAAGGTGCCTTACGTGCCCCAGGTGCCTTCTACATAGGCTACCTACCTTACATAGGTAGGTGGGTAGGTACCTAGGTAGGTATGTCAGGTACCTATGTCTCGGCGCCACGAAAAAGGAACGTACCTCTCCTGCAGGCCAATACATGCCTTCCGAGCCTAGGGCGTCCGTGGTTGGAGGAAGGCACAACTGCCATGGCCATCTGGAAGGCAGGCACCAAGTCAAGTCGTCCTATCCATGCCGTCATTCGCCGCCGCATTCGACGAAAAAAAGGCTGCCCTGGTGTCATTTGACTTTCCCTCTGTACCGGCGGCCGCGCTTGAACAGCAACCCCCAAAACCAAGCGGCCAACGTTTGAGACGATGCAGTCGATGAGGCTATTGGGCTGCCGTCTGCCGTCTGCCGTCCGCTGCCTGCGAACTGCTTCCTACGAACCCCCAACCATAACGCCCAGGGCATTTACCAGCACGGACGCCATGGCTTCAGCCGGACTATGCGTTAGCATACTTTGCCTCTCTCTGGAGTCTGCGCAGGCGCCCTGCACGATCCAAGATGGAGAACGACGGGCCATCGACGATCTCATGCCCCCAAGGAAGAAGCAACCATCTCGATCACCCAGATTCCAGTCCGCAACTGTACTCGAAGGTGAAGGTGGTGGCCCCCAGCTCAGCCAGCCCGCTCCAGTCAGCCTTCCCCGGCGTTCCCGCCCATGGTCTCCCGCCTACCAATCATTCGCTGAGCTCGTTCCTGGCTGCCCGGCACGCCTTTGGCCTGGCCCCCGAGGTACTAAATCACTTCCATTCGCCACAGCCGCCCCGCCCCAACCCTGTTCCACCAGATGATTCAGCCTTCAGAGGCAGTCAGATCAGGGACTCCAGGGGACCTGTGAGCTGGGGAGCGCTTCGTCAACTTCCTCGGACCCTTTCGACCGCTTTGCTGTCTCGGCAACGAAACTTAATACGAGTGTCGCCTAAGATGTCTGCCAGCAACAGGAACGGATAACCTTACTTCAGGGCACCTTGAAGCTGTTGCTGGCTCGGAAGAATGGCGCCGTTGTGCTCAGTGTCGACCTCATGCGGCCCGGCGATCATCGCAATATCGAGCTGGCTACTGCTGCTCCACCACAATAAGCATTGGACACTGCCAAAAAGTTCAGACGCTCGTTGGAACGGCCGAAAGGGAACGTCCATGAAGGCAGCATAAACATCCAATTTGTGGTCCTTGGACCGACCTACCAGCAGAGACTTCTTTTTCCCCAGACGTTTTAATTTATCTGCCGTCAAGGGGATTGTTTGATGTTGTCGCCTGTGCTGCTGGAGTAACCCTCGATGTTCGCGGCCACGGGCCATCCATGTCCTGTAACGGGAGAACAGAAACGCGCCCAGGCGGTTGGCGGATACCGGGCTCTGCTGTGCTAGGCAGGGGTCGGAGTGGTTGTTGCCCAAATATATCCTGCGGATCCCACGCTGGCGCGCGACGGGGCAGGAATAGAAACCCACCATTAACAGCGTGGCAGGGAATCGTGGAGCGAGCGTCTGTCATTCTGATCCGACGGCGCCCGCCGCCAAATCTTCTTGATGTGACCGACTTCTTGACGGCGCTCCCCCACAACAAGCCCAAGATCAGACACTGCTCAAGCCATGCTTCCCGGCCACAGTGACGGGACAAGCGCCATCTCTGAGATATCACACAACAATCAATCCTGGCCGGCTCAGTCACACATGGTCTCGCGATGACAAAGCCAGTGGGTGCCATCAGCTTACTAGGGGTCCGAGATAGCACCGACCTCAGCAAGCAGACGGAATACCCTGCTGCTGCATCTTTTAGCCCGCGGCTGAAGAATCGCGTCTGCAGCAAGTACATTGCGGCATGCTCAATAATAACAACGAACTTTGGACCATTTCTCGTGTAACGGAACCGGATAGCAATCTAGCAAACGCCTTCAATCAACAACATTGCTGCGCGGAGTATCCCCCTCGTCTGACGCCCCCAAGCGTCGACCGGCATATGCCTCGGTATTTTGCCCTTCAAAATGCTTCTCATCCTGCGGGTTCTCGCACGCTGGGCAACATTCGCCTCGCACCGCACATGTACATCAGCTGTCCCGGATCCAATATCCGTCCCCTCTTCCCCTCTCCGGCCAGAGCGAGACTTCTTCTGGTCGCGTTCTGCCTATTGTCTCAAGAATTGAACTGGCTCGGGAGATTCAAGAAGGCATTCCTGGGGTCGAAGTGGTGGACGCACGTCCAGCCGAATGCGTGTAGGTACACGCGAGATACATGCCTCGTTCCCCGCCTCGTTGCCAACTTGGGCCCTAGATGCCGCAGCACAGTCGATAGACTCGTGCGGTGCAGGATACACCCCAGCCCCCGATTCACGGCTGCCACCACTCGGTTTATGTTTAAAAGGAACGGCTACACACAGGAACTAGCGTCAGATATGCTGGTGGTGGGCAGACCAAGATGCAGAGGAGTAACCTTGAAGTTGAAGCAGAGACAAGACGAGGACAAGACCCCGAGTTCGGACAAGCAAGACCGGCTACTGTCCCGTGCGTGTCGAACCTTTTCATGGAAAGAGAAGCGGGTCAACCGACTCGCAGAGCCAGCCGGGCTGCTTCCGCTCCGTCCACCACCACACCTAATTTTGAACCCCGACGGAAAGGCTTTTTTGGTGGTCAGGGGAGTCGACTCGATCCGATGAGAGACCATCTTACCTCCCACCCAGACGCAACCAGAGCAACGTGGTGGTGAGGGGAAGTCGGGTCGGGATTCAACCGCTCTTGATCCTGTTCGCTTGATGTGATGTCCCTCCGCTCCGGTGCTCGATTTGGGCCCTGATCTCCCAGATCATCCCCTGCACTGGGACCCTGAATTCATGTGCGGACCCTCGTGAAGGGCACCACGTTGTTCGACGTTGCGTTCCCGCCCACCACACGTCTCCAATGAGCCACAGAGAACTGTTGCCGGATTGATTAAAGCAGGTATGCGTGTGCGCGGAAGGGCGGCGAGCGAGGGATTGATTGCTCCGGCGGCGCCCTTGGTTTTGCCCCGCTTCCAGCTCATCAACAGAGAGTACCTACATATAGGTAAGGTACTTGATGAGTACGGAAACGCCCAGTCTTTTTGAGTTTTTGTGGAGAGGGGGACAACGGCGAAGGCGGCCGAACGTCCACCACCACTACCACCACCATCCTCACATCACATTCTACCCGCGTGTATTAACGCTTTATAGCATGGCTCTGCGCCTCGGAATGTCATGGTGCCCGCAAGAAGAGAATATTCGGAAGGTCGTGGTCGAGAACCCCCGACCTGGCTGGCATTGATCACGTTGGTGTGGGTGGGAGCTGGGAACCCCTCCTCCGCAGCCCGTCTGAGAGTCGCTTTGCCGGTGGATTTGGCTGAACACTCAAGTTGTTGACTTCATCAAACCCCCAGGACGGACAGCGACCAGTCATGGTGAAGAGCGCAAAGGATGCTTTAGCACCTGGGGCCTGAAGACCATTGTAGAGAATCTCCTTCGCATCGCAGATCACCTGAAGAAATATGCCGCCGCGCTCCACTGCCTTCAACGATGCCCCGTTGCATTTTTTCTGCCCTTCTGCCCTTCTCGTCATGTCGATCCGGCAGCAGCCACCGGCGGCCGAGCCAAGCGGCCTTCGTCTTCCTTCGTCTTCGGGAACGGTGTGCTTGCGGTGGGTGGTGGTGTGCATGGGGCATGAGCGGCGTTACCCTCGCTCTAGCGCATTTTCCCGTGGCTCAATCCTTGCGGGCCCGGTCCAGAAGATGGCGAGAAACATGGGGGGCCAGCCGCTTCTGGCGTCAGGTGAGAGAAGCAAGACGGCCCCGAGACCTGCCAGCCGAGCCAAGCCCAGCCCCGAATCTTCAGGCTGTTCCCTGTTCACGCGGTACGTACCCCAATTGCGAGGTAGCCGACAGCAACCACAATCCGACGACGACAGTGCTCGCTGCTCATGGTGTTGGGTGCCTGGCAGCTCTCGTGAAAGCCACATCCAATGTCACCTCAACTCGAGACGCTGTGGAGCGCACACTGCTCTCCGTTGCTTCGCCAGCCTTGGCTCAGGTCGACGACGACATTCAGCAGAGGCAATTCCACAACCCAAGTACACCCTGCCGTGATGTTGCGCCTGGGAGTGGCCCTGGCTAGTCGGAGGAAGTAAGGTAGGCAGGTCAATGGTCGGAAGATCCACTCCGCTGCTGCAAGACAAACTCTTCGTCTTTCATTTCGGCCGAGCGAACCTGTTTACCTTTGTTTCCAAAGTGTCGGGTCATGTCAGGGTGGAGAGCTGATCACTGCGGAGGGGAGGACTTAAGACGAAAAAAGGAAAGGGGCCAAGGAAAAAAAAAGCAGGGAAAGGGAAAAAAAGATTCGCGTTGGCCTTGGTTTCGTCTGTACAGTCTCGCTGGTCCTACTGCAATGGTTGGCGTTTAGTCTCCGCAAGATTCGAAATCCGAAATCTGAACCACTGGTGCTGGATTGGTGTTTGTCTGCTGTGACAGCTTCTCGATCTAAAAAAAAAAAAAAGGCCCGCACACCCCTTTTCAAAGGTAGATATCGAGAAGACTCGTCACCTCCAAGATGTCTGTCTACTTTACTTTGCTATCGACCTGTCGGCTTCGGCTCCGGCGCACGATGCTATTAGTGAAAGGGAGTGGCTTGGTCGATTCGTCGCAGAGCACGTCTGAAACGACATCTCGACTACGGTTCCCTACCCAGACTGAGGATCTGCAGTTGGTCGAAAGGGCGAAGACCAAGATCTATGAATGAACACGGGGGTTGGGTTGTTGGTTGCAATTGTTGCCTGCAATCTGCGATCCCTGCTCTTCTGGGTCAGCTCGAGATACTGCTCGAGAAAATCTTCAGTCCTGCTGCCGCGACTCCAACGCCAGTGACATGAGTAGACTGGTCGAAGAGGAACCTCAAAAGGCGCTCTTACGGTGCTATTCTGACCAGATATTCGCCTGCAAAGGGGTCGACCGGCTTCAAGACTGCACCTATCGTTGTTAATTAAACCTTGGCCGTTTACCGCCGAGTCGACGTTTACGTTCAACGAGCACCGCTCAGGATTCTTTCCTCAGCCAGGAACAAGACTTGAAATAAAAGACTTGTATCGTGTTGGTTGATGAATGGGCTCCCGCCCTACCAAAAAAAGGATAACTATGTCGAGTTGCCAAGTGGACAGCATTTCAACTCCCCTTTTTGAGCCTCTTCCGACATTGAAGCAATCCGCACACGCGCCTTTGCACAAAGTTCATGTCCCGTTATCCCGTATCAGACCGATAGTTTAAAAGCTCCCCCTAATTCCCGTACACCATATTTGCAACGCATCCGTCTTGCGGGGGAGGTTCGTATGTAGACAGTGGTTTTCGGCTTGTCTCGCTTCGTTCATTGAGTCTTGAATAGAAGGATGGCGCAGTGGCCGAGGTAGAAGTAGATGAAGTGCTTTGTCTCTACGGTACCGGGATTGTATTAGCCTGAGGCTCCGGGCAAACGGGGATGGGGTTCGAGAGGTTCTCTGTGCTGACGTACCGTGAGTGACGAAGCTGCCAAAGTTACGTCCGACAATGCAGTGCCATGTAGGACCCTTGCGCTCATCGAACTATTGATTTTATATACGTCAACATACGCTATAAGAAGAGCAGTCGAGGGGCGGTAGAGACTAACAGTACGCTTGATGTGCTGGGCGATATCCTGCGGGTTGTATCCATATTAGTCCATGACCGTAGCCATGCGACAACGGAAGCTGAGACGGATATACACACCTTCTCGATGGTGAACTTGGCCATGGCCTCCTGGGCTGCGGAGGGGTTGTCAGTACGGCGGCGGGGTTCCATAGGAGGGGCTTCCGCAGGGGACATTACGTACCGACTTCAATGCACTCCTGCTGCATGTCCTCGGTCTATAGCAGTTGTCAATGTCGGAACTTTGGTATTCCAGGGTCGCCTCAATGGGCTGTCGAAAGCCTCACCATGTCGGCGCTCTTGACCTGCGCTGGAGTCCCAGAACTTTTCATCAGCCTCGTCCCGTCTGCAAAGGTCGCGCAGACCGCTCCTGATTTCGGACGTACCTTCCAACTTCTCCCGAGGGGCGGGCGAGGTGCTCTTGACGTCGGCCATCGTGAATTCGGTGGCAAGGGTTGTTTTATCTGCAGTCGCGATGTCGTCGTCAGCCTCGGCACAGGATTGTTGGCCGCTGTCGCAGCCAAATTGAGAACCCCTTTCCCTCCTCTTCGTCCCTTCATGCGCTTAACAGTCGGCGGGTTGCTCACTTCTCCAGGGGATTGCTGTGAGGAAGATGTTAGCAGAGGTATATCATAAGCCCAAAGCATTGACTTACACTACGAGATTGCAGACGTGGAATTGGGTCAGCCGGAGACTTTCTTTGTAGAGTGTTGTCGCGTGTTTTGGTCAGCCTGACAGGGCGCTCGCGACGGGAAGGGTCCATTCAATCGAGTCGGGTTGCCTTGGGTGCACGGGCCACACGTCCTCCCCCCCAGCAGTAGGTAGTCATGCGCTAAACCGTTGACAGAGCATGGGAAGCGGGCACGGCGGGGCTTGCTTCTATGTCACATGTTGATAACGATAAGACCCATCGGCAAGAAAAAAATTCAGGCAAGTCCCGTTTCCATCTTCAATGTCAACAGATCCTTCCAATCTTCCCTCCTCATCCCCCTTACGACAGTATGGCTTTGGGTTTAAAGCCGCAACACACACCAGAGCACTGTGAGCTCGCATAATATCTCTTCTCTTTCTTCAAACACACGTTCTGTTTTTCTGAGATACCCCTTTTCTTTGGCGCAATGGCTACTACCACAACCAATGAGACGACTCCATTGGAGACCTCCCGCATCTTCGTCAGAGGGCTCCCGCCCAAGATCACCGATGCCGAGTTTCGAAAGCACTTCTCGGCTGGAGGTCGCGAAGTAACGGATGTCAAGGTCATTCCGCAGCGGCGAATTGGTTATGTCGGGTACAAGACATCTGAGGTCGCTGGCAAAGCGGTCAAGTACTTCAACAAGTCCTACATCCGCATGTCAAGGATCAATGTAGGGCTTGCAAGGCCGGTATGTTGGACAACATCTCAGGTAAACATAGTGATTCCCAAATGCTTACGCCTCTTGCCCTCCCAGATTGCAGATCCTACCCTCCAAAAGACGAGGGGGTTCGGCGGGCAGTCGTCCGTGGCAAAGCCAGCAGATTCAGCTGCTCCTCCCACGCCCAGCGTCGAGAAGGATGATGGCTCGGCGAAGAAGCGCAAGCGGGAGGACTTGGATGAGTCAGACCCTAAGCTTCGCGAGTTCTTGCAAGTATTTCAGCCTGGCAAGCACTCCTCCGCCACTGAAATGCTGGATGTAATGGACCCTGCCGCTGTTGCAGAGCAAAAGAAGTTGCTTGAAGACGGCGAGAGTGACGATGAATACGAAGCCATCCCGGCTCGGCCTGAGAAACGGCAGATGAGGGAGGCACCAAAGGGAGAGCCACGTCCCGCTGAACCTGTGCCGGACAAGGATGAGGCAATGCCTGACGCCGCTCCAGTCCCTGAGCCGACGCCCGACGCGACTCAGGAGCCGGCTTCTGCTGCTGTTGTCAACAACGGTGCGACGACGTCGGACGAGGATTGGCTCCGTTCGAGGACGAATCGTCTGCTGGATCTCGTAGATGACGATGAAGTGCTCCCGCCTCCAACTCAACAAGACAATGGAGAGACAGTCGGAAGCACATCCGCGGTCAATCATGAGGAGACCGCGGGGGCTTCCGACGAAAGCAAGCCCGAGACTGAGACTGGAGCTGAACCCGAGGACGCCCCGCCCCCTTCTGAGAAGAAGGCTGAGGAGGTGGACGACACCCTCGCCACCATTAAGCGGACCTCCAGACTGTTCGTGCGAAACCTGGCGTACAGCGTCACCGAAGAAGACCTGAGGTCGCACTTTGAACAGTTTGGAGAGCTTCAAGAGGTAAGCAAACGACGTCTTCCATTTTCATCTCAAGCCACCAAGTGCATACAATCATGTGATGAATCCAGATAGGGACAGCTGACATCAACCGATGTTTGATGCGAACCTTGGATCAGTATTTTAGTAGATGCTTCGACTTTCTGAAATATGATTTACCTTCTCAGCTACTCATGAGGACATCATGACTGGACTCAGATTGCTAATCTCCTGTACAGGTACACCTGCCGGTCACTGCTACTGGCGCGAGCAAGGGCTACGCCATGGTTCTGTTTACGACGTCTGACTCTGCTGTTGCCGCATTCCAGTCGACGGATGGTCAGACCTACCAAGGGCGGCTTCTACACGTCTTGCCCGCTGCGGAAAAGCGCGACACTGGGCTGGACGAGTTTGCAATCTCAAAGCTGCCCTTGAAAAAGCAGAACCTGATCCGTAAGAAGGCCGAGGCTGCGTCTAGCACCTTCAACTGGAATTCACTCTACATGAGCCAGGACGCCGTCAACGCATCAGTCGCCAGCCGCCTGGGGGTGTCCAAATCAGAGCTGCTCGATCCCACGTCGGCAGATGCCGGTGTTAAGCAGGCCATCGCCGAGACGTCGATCATTCAAGAGACTAAGGCATACTTTGCGTCCAATGGCGTAGATCTCGATGCCTTCAAGTCACAAAAGCGGGGCGACACGACCATTCTGGTCAAGAACTTCCCGTTCGGGACCACGATGGAGGAGCTGAGAACCATGTTCGAAGAGCACGGCACCGTCTTGAGGGTGCTGATGCCCCCCAGTGGCACCATTGCCATCGTTGAGTTTGTCCAGGCAGCCCACGCAAAAGCGGCGTTTGCCAAGCTCGCCTACCGGCGCATCAAGGACACTGTGCTGTTCCTGGAGAAAGGCCCTAAGGACCTTTTCAAGAATGATGCCTCAGTAAACATGACGCAGGGCAAGCAAGATCGGCCCACGGGTGTCCAGAAGCTGAGTGTTACGGAGCTTCTGGGACGAGATGAGCAGGGCGAGGCAGATGTTGAGACAACGTCGCTGTTCGTCAGAAATCTCAATTTCTCCACGACAACAGAGAAGCTGGCCGAGACGTTCAAACCATTAGACGGCTTTGTCTCCGCCCGAGTGAAGACAAAAATGGACTCCAAGAAGCCAGGCCAGGTGCTCAGTATGGGATTCGGTTTTGTTGTGTTCAAGACAAAGGAGCAAGCTCAAGCGGCCCTCAAATCAATGGATGGGTTTGTTCTCGAGGGACACACTCTTGCTGTCAAGGCCTCCCACAAGGGCCAGGATGCGGCAGAGGAGCGCCGCCGCGAGGACAAGGCCCGCAAGGCGGCGGGACAGCGTACCAAGATCGTCATCAAGAACTTGCCCTTCGAGGCAACCAAGAAGGACATCCGCACCTTGTTCGGCACTTACGGCCAGATCAGGGCGGTGCGCCTGCCCAAGAAGTTTGGCAATTCGACCAGAGGTTTTGCTTTTGCGGAGTTTGTCACGCCCCGGGAGGCGGAAAACGCGCTCAATGCCTTGCGAGACACCCACTTGCTGGGCCGCAGGCTGGTTCTCGACTACGCGGAAGCCGAGGCGGTCGACGCGGAGGAGGAGATTGCCAAGATGCAGCGCAAGATTGGCGGCCAGGTCAACAAGGTCGCGCTGTCGCAGCTCACTGGTCAAGGCAGGAAAAGGGTCAACATTGGAGGCGACAATGCCGACGAGATGGAGATGTAAAAGGAGTAAGAGAACGGGTGTGTTCTAGGAAGAATGACACTCAAAAAGAGATTCTAACGTGCGTGCCGTTGTTAAGGCACAGACTTCTCCCACGACGGCCCTCAACTTGACTATTGTCGCGTCATTCCCACTGCCCCCGGTGTCCAGTGACATGAGTGCCAAGGGTAGGAAGGCTGGTTTGTATTTTCCAGATCTGCCTCTGGGCGGTCACTTTCTTTAACTCGAATGGCTGTCCGCGCATTTGATTCTGTATGCACATCTGTCTCGCCCATCCCTGGCCCCGAGTTTTGGTTCCCCCAACTCTGCCCTTCCCTGCCTCCCTCTCCTTGTCCCCTTCCGATCAATTCACCTCCCTCCTGCCAGGATAAACCGCCCCGCTATTGGTTTTCCCCATATCCCGTAGAGACGAAAATCAAGGAGTCAATCACAACGGCGGGGTTGCAGAGGGCGCAAGCGCTATTACTTACTTGCTCCCCTCATGCTGCTATTGTATGGTTCCGTGCACCCAAACCCCGAATGGCAATAGCTTCAAGTGTGGGAATGGTTGCCATCATCCACTCATCCATCATCGGAGGACAAACACCTGGTGGAGGGGCGAAAAACATGAAGACTGGCTGCTTTCCATGTGCCTTTTCCGCCTTCCTACCCTCGCCTCCTGGACCCGCACAGAGGAATGCGTTTCTTCCCTTCCTCGTTGCCCTGTGTCTTTCTAATCAGGGCAGCATGCCAGCATCCTCTGCGCCATCCCCTTTACCTCCAATGTTTTCAAGTCCATGTACTGCTCTCCATGCTTGCCCTCTGTGTCCATGTTAGGCTCCGATGGATAGTTAATGGTTGGCGTTAGGCATGGAGAACACCAAAGCCACAGCCTCTCGCTCTCTCTTTCTCTCCATCTGGCCCCCCGCCAGCCTGCTTTTGCAGCTTTACGTCTCCGGGTGACCTTTCCTCAAGAGCCGGAAAGGCAACGGCTGGAGGATGTAGATGGCAAAACGAGGTGGTGGTGGTGGGTGGGTGTTACGTGCAGATCCGGAATTGTAGTGCTTCCCAGTCCCAGGTTGGTCCGCCCCCATGAGCAAACGTGCCTTGACCCAACCCCCTTGCATGCCATCGCCTCAATTCGTCCACCCCTCCAGCTCCTCTAGGTCAGCGAACTCGCCATGTGGGGTGACCCTTGTCGAACCAGACAGACGTACATGCACACACTCACAGTCCCAGGGCAAAGGGAACCAACGGGTGTTGTTCTTCGCCCTCCAGCTACCTCGCTCGACCTTGGTCAAGCTCCCAAGCCATGTCAGTCAGACTTAGTGCGGCAAAAGTCGTTGGATCGAGTCTACCACCGCGCTAGGTGCACCCTTCTCCCTCACATGATTTTCCCCAAAGCCTCTCTTGGTCTCCTCCCATAGGCACGCCCCCAGCCCTGTCTGCCACCGATCATGCTCCTCAACTTCCTCCCGCCCTCTCATCTTTCCCTCGCACCCTGGCTAGCTCCCCTCCGGAGCATCTATCCGACTTAGCTTGGCCAGAGCTGTCTGTCAGCACCTCAACTCATCGGTCTCTGGCTCTCTCGTTCCTGTCATACTGATCTCTCTCCCCCACTACCTCCCTACCATCAGCTCATCCGAGTCCAGCAGCCCAGGAAAAGTGGGATCTGCTTCACCCCCTCCTTTGGGGCCTAGAGCTCCATGTGAGCAGGCCATGGACGAGAAACTCTGTTTTTCTCTGGCCCAAATGAGGACAGGGCTGGGATGGGGCCCGGACGTGGCATGGATGGGGAATGAACGAGGAGGACGCTGAGGCAGAGGGTTCCTAAGATGGGGCGTGTGTTGACATCGATCTGGAACTCGGGGTGTCGAACAAAACAGACTCTCTCTCTCTTTCTCTCTCTCTACTTTTCTCGGACTGGCAGCTCTCTCGGCAAGCTGCGGTTGTGTTTTGGTGTCGGCCTTCAACGATCTTGCCCGTTCCCTCGCCTCCCCTCTTTTCAGACCCGAGCGGGTGTACCTGACTTGAGGAACTTATATTGACGTACGACCCATGCCAGTGCCATGCCCTTCGACCTCACCAAGCCTTCTTCTCTGTTCTCGAGCAGCACACTCCCACGTTATCTCGTCCTTTACTCTGGTGATACAAAGCAGGAGCACGGGAACACCCCAAGCCTCCGCTGGGAACTGCGGAATTCAAACACACACACACTCCTTTCATTTTACCAATCGGCAAAACACCATCCACACTCTCGCTTTCCCATCATTCCGCTCCATTCCACTCTTTTGGCTATTTTTGATCAGCTTCCCGAGGAATCCTTGACCCCGGAGCATATTGGACGAAGACACGGGAGAGCTCTTGCACATGCCCTTGCCCTCCTCTTCGAACTGACAAAACCCTTGCCCGCCCCGTCACGAAATTCCTGAAGAGTCATTCCTTTTCTTTTTTTGCCCCCTACTCTTCCATTCTTTCACTCAGGGGTTCCGTGCTTCTCAAGGAATCCGTTTACAATCCAGTCGACCTCACAAACGCATACCGTTCCCCAAGCATCCAGTGGGGGGAACGACGGAGAGGAAGAACGGAGCAAAGCTTAACGCATCACCGCCATCCGTCATTGTCATATCCAGAAGCAATCGTTACGCTCGAGAGGCGTATCAAAAAGCAGAATGGAGCACCCGCGCCCCGTACTGCCGTCTCAGCGTTACTCCCCATCCCCCGTCTACAGCTACGACAGCAGACGATGCACGCCCACCGGGAGGCAACCCTTGAGGGAGTCAACGGGTAACGCCCAGCCCGGCTCTCACTTGGGCAGCCTGGCCTCGTCGTGTCGTAACAGTCCGCTCGGGCTCTTCTCGCCTGGCCTGACCAACATCCCAACCCCTCCCATCGTGCCGTCTCAGGCCGGGACGGCCTACAGGAGCAACAGCAGCATTCGAAGGCCAGACGCACTACACTTGAGGCGAGGACGACACGACATCAACCCCATCTATTATGCCCCCGAGTTCCGGCCTTACCGGGACAAGCAGGATCAGAAGGATCCCAATGAAAAGCAAATTTGGCCTCGCGTTTTGGAAGATGCATTCCTTGACTGTAGGTAACCACCAGCACAGAATATGCGAGATACCTATCTGACTGAGTTGAACAGCACTTCTAATCATCCCTCACATGGGAAGGAAGAAGTACAGCATGCAGGGAAAGCAGTTTGGTCGCAACATGCTCATCAGCGAGTACCTCTGGATTGCCTACTGCTGCAGCTTGCAACCAGGGCAGAAGGCAGAGGAGAGAAAGCGAAAGCAAGTGTCCAGCCACATACAAGTGGTTAAGAAAATGTTTGAGAAGCACAGGTGCTGTGAGTCGGCCCCTCTGGCCATCCCTTGCTGGCACTCGAACTCACATCTCTCAGATCACTTCTTTTTTGTCAAGGACCCGGACAAGAGTGAGGCCCGTCTCAAGGATAACATGGAAATGGCCTCTTTCAAAGACAACCCTGTCCTGATTGCGCTTTCCGAAGGCCGTCTGCCGGACGTACGCCCCAACTACGAGTATTTTGCCCAGATTCTGGCCATGGACTCTCTTGTAGTCATGCGCCCCAAGACCTGCTGGATCTTTGTCGCTTCGTCCACTGTCAGAATGGAAGAAAATGGTGACGCTTACGACCAGAAAGGCAATCTTCTCGACCATGACTACTACCCTCACTTGGAGAAGAACATGCACAAGGAAGATGGCTTCTCCCGGGGTCTCAACGGCAGTGTGCTCCTCCACGAGTACAACCGTGAGCTGGCCCAGAAGGAGTCATCTGCCGTAACGGAGCTTTCTCAGGAATGGGAGGCCAAGTTTACCCCCCTTCACAAGTCGCTGGAGTATGCCATCTCGGATAATAAATGGCTCGATATCCTCGAGATGACAGTTACCCTGGAAATTCACCCCCGTAGCAACTTCCCCGGCGGCTCGGAACTCAACGGCTTCGTTGAGCTGAGCATTTCTCAGCCGGCACTCCAAAATCATCGGTGGAAGTGCGTCACCAAACTTGCCCGGCCCGAGGAACTGCGCCGCGGCGAAAACGAGCCGTGTGTTGTCGAGCAGACGAGCGAGGTCGGTGTGCAGTATACACACAGACCCGGATGCCAGGACAACAAGTTCGGCTGTGATTGCCGGAGCCGTCCCAGACAGGACGTGCGAGTCCCCTTCCCGGCCGCCGAGTGGGCTAATATCCTCAGCACATGCGCCGGATACCTCGAGCCGGTAGAGAACAAGACCAAGATCGAGGACGACGAAGATAGAGTCAAGGCCGCTGAGGAGGCCGCCCTGGATGCGGAACGAACGACAGCAGAGTTGATCCAGCAGGTTGGCATGTTCCAGGAGCTGTGGTCCGCGCCGCCCGACAATAACGCTGATCGGCGCGTGTGGACGCGCCGGGGCATCATCCTCTGGAAGTTCCGCACCGTCCACGCATTTGATGAGAAGTGGAATCCCATCTTTGAAAAGCCGGCCGCGCAGAAGGGCAAGAGACCTGCCGACGAAGATGGCGAAGAGAACAACGGCTCTTCGCGGCGTGGAGGCCGGCCGAAGCGGGTTTTCAACCCGGCCGGCACGACGTGGCGCTTCTTGACTGCTCTGGACCCCGTCTCCCAAGCACACCAACACAACGTCTGCGTCAATCCCCAAGCCGCTCCCAGCCGTGATATGCTCATGGCACCCACACCTCCCTACTCTCACCACCTCGCTGCTGTCATGAATGACAACCTCAGCTCGGCCTGGGAGTCAGTCACGGTGCCTGGTCAGCTGCCTAGTCTCGCATCCACCGGGACCCTTGGCCTGATGGACAGCTTCTCACATGGGCTTGCCACGCCACCACCGACGGCATCCATCCACTCATCATACGCTAGCAGTTACGACGGCAGTCATGAGCTCGCCGGCGGATCTCACCACCAACTGGACTTCCTGGGCGGAGCCTGCACGACTTCGATGGACAGCCAGAGCACGATTGTGACCGACATGGCGCCGACTCCCGCGGATCCTTTCTTGTCAGCTACGGCGGGCATCCAAGTTTCAAATGGTGTAGGCGTCGGTGTTTACGACGATGCGGACTGCGAGGGGATCTCCGAGTGGGACACGGCGACGTCGTCCTTCCACAGCCTCCACCACTGGAACGGCTGGAACGAGACGTCGGACGCAAAGACGCAGCAGTGGCAGAGCGATAACCAGCGCAGCACTGCGGCCAACGCCAACCTCTGGGCGGAGAACAAGGACCAACAGGCCTGGAACCAGCAGCCGTGGGCCCAGGCCGTTTCGGCAGTCGCGGCAGTGGCCGGCACGGACGGCAGGTCCGGATGGTCACCTGTCGACCAGCAGCGCGGGTTACCCTCGCTGGATCAGATCAGCCCGCTCAAGTCTCTGACTGGCAGGAAGAGGGCACGCTCCAACAGCCTCGACATGGAGAACCGGGAGAACTTCCCCGCGACCGCGATTCAAAAATTGGTACACCATCGAGCGCCGGCAGCTGTGATGGACGAGAGCGGCCACGGACACCGGAGTTGGGACTGAAACATCGAACGGTCGGCCGACGGCGACAGCAGAATGTAACGTGTCTCGGGGGGGTGGGCATGGGCGGGTAGGGGTCGTGCGTAAATGAGCATCACAAACACCAGAAGTGATGTCAAGGAGGATATACAGCACGATAATGCCTCAATCAGGAAGTTGTTGGTTGGTCGTTATGCCCAGGGCCCCAGGCGACATAGCGTTGCTCCCAACATTCCACCTCAAGCATTAGCCTACACTAATCCGGGACGAGAGTAATTACCACAACTGCGTGTAAAAGTAGGGAGTCACCGCGCAAGTTATTGATATCGTCGACTGTGCTGTGCCGCAGTCTCGCAAACCAGGTTTTACGGGGCTCAATCCAGCAAAGAAAGTGACACGTAAAAAAGGACACATTACTATTTCCTGTAGATGCCCAAGATCCGACACACAAAACTCAACGCCTCTGTCTGCATCGCGCCCATATCCTCCTCCTTTATCAAGCTCTTCTCCGACCAGAGTTTTCCTTATCAGAAATAAAAACATTGACCCGAATATCATCATAATGCGCCTCTCAACTCTCTCCACGGTGGGCTTTGTTACCTCTCGCAGGAGCATGAACTTACTCAACAACGGTCAGGCAGATGATTTCAACCCGCTAGAGCCACTAGAAGTGACCGCTACTCGTGTGAGCTTAAGGAATTGTGGATTTGCTCCTGGAGATGTTCGTAAGGATGAGCTGTAACCTCGGGCGGATGTGACTGAAGCCTTGCATGCAGCGGGCATCTCGGCAGAGACACAGAAAAAGGGGTGTCGCCGAGTTGGCGGATGTGATGTGATGGGATGGACGACGGCCGATTCATGCGTGAAACGCTCCGAAAAGGTCTTTTAGACTGGACGGGAACATGTTTTGATGTATAGAAAGAACGAGCTTTGATACCGTAATCTCGTAGTCCGAGTTAGTATGTGACGCTTTGCTATTCCGGGCAGCTAACAGCTTCAAGAAGAGCCAGACCATAAAAAAAGCATTTGACTCGGTTTCAACCTCGCAGCCACATTGGTCCGACAGACGTCTTGTTTCTCCTGTCATGCTCATGTCCACAACGTGGGTTTGGACGAGCGAGTGGTCGAGAGAGCTTCGACGAGGGATGAGATGAAACGCTGAGAACGTGTTCTTCAAGAGGGAGCACCCTGTCGTCGTCAGCCGGGGGCACTTTCTGTGGGGTTCGCTTTTTTCTCATCAGCGTTTGAGGTGATGGAAGCTTAAACATCAGACGATCCTCATCATGCCAAGATTTACGTTTTGTGTATTGCGCAGCGGCGGTTGTCCGTTTCCCTTGCAAGAACAATTCTTTCGCCGTCGCCGATTGGGAGCCACAGTCGGACTTTTCGAGCCGCCCGGACGTTACGACGGTGGATAATCCCAAGGATCAGTTACGCTGCCAGTGGGACGGAGCTGGATGGAGTTGCATGTTTCATTGCGAGCACGAGAGATGCGGAGGCTCGCGTGGAGACCTCGACGTAGGCGAAATGTGGGCGGCAAAAGAACTTTGGAAGCGAAAAGGTGATCGGTGGGAATCCAAAAGATGTTCGCAGGGTTTCTTTTCTTAGGTTGGGACGGACTGGGAAGGGTGACGGCGGGCGAGCTTCTGTGGTCTGAACAACGTGGTAGACGGCAGCGTAGATGAAACGCTGCATGTCTGAACGTTGGTGACCGAGGTGTGTGATATCGCGAGAACGGTGGCGAAATAGGGGCACTTGCCAGCGGCATATTGTCGTCTTCTCATGGCTCCCGGCATCGCGCAACCGTCAGCCGACGACGGCATGTAAAGTCACGGCACCCAATCGATTGCATAAGGTGCGATTTGGGGCGGCAGCGACAGGCGCTGTCAAGATTGCGCCTCACAGCCACGATTTTGAAAGGAGCCGTGATCCGGAGATGGCGCCGGGGAACGAGCGAGCGGGCTCCAAGAGTGGAGTCTGGGGGCCGTCGACCGGGATACGCACAGACGATGAGACGTGGGAAGATTTGCGATAATTCCCACCAGCTAGCCAGCCAGCCAGCGAGCGCTCTTGGAGGTTCATGGACCCGGGCCAAGGACTGGGGGTGAAGGTCGATGGGTTCTCTGAGGTAGGGGCATTGAGCACGGAGGCGGAGGTGACAATCTTCAGACAAGATAAGACTGGGTTTGGTTGACTTGCGTGACTTGCGTGCTTGCAGCAGAGGTAAGGTAGGGGTCGTGGGCCCGTGTTTCGCGTCGAGATGGATTTCTTGCTCTTCACTTCTAGACGCCGTCCACGTCCACAAATCCACGCCCAACTGTCCCTCTTCGCCTGACTTCTCGCCTGGATGCTCTGGTTGGACTCGGCCCGTCAGGCTCGACTGGCTGCCGGGATCGGGCGTCCGTCGCAGCATCCGTTGAGGTGACCGGATCATGGATGGGTGGGAATCTGGAGCTGGTCGGTGCTTCGAGGTGGGTTGAATTCTTGTATATCCGCGACTCCGTCCGCGGCAAGAAGGCTGGGATTCTTGGCTCTCGGACAGCAATTTGCGAATGCCATAGGATGCATTGGACCAGAAGCCGTAGTCGCCCGGACGAGAGTGGGCTCTTGGCAAGGAAGTTGCCCTGCTGTTCTTTCCTTTCTTTTTTGCAGATTTCCGTACAAATTAGATCTCTGCCTCTTCTGGCGGCAGTCTGCGCCAACGGTAGCCAATCGAGTAGACGGGCGGACCCATGTTTCCGGCAGCGCGGCAAAGGCCTGAGGTGGCTGAGTCAAGCCGGCGCCGGCTGACATGACGATGCTGGGAAGAGGCAATCATGAAGAATCGGGCGGGAATGGCGCCGGTGGTGGAACGAGCACAGAAGCTGGGCGAGTCCAGTCCCTCTCTCGCGGCTGCTGATGCTTCGTGCTGCCCATTCCATTTCTTGGATGCCAATTTTGGCAGGCGCCGCAAGATGCAGGCGCTGGCTGCCAGTCGAAGTGGCAGTGGACCCTTGTCTCTGGAGCTCGCTTAATTTGGGCAGGGGCCGCATGGACCTGGTTTACTGGATGAGGTGCATCGATCCTCTCAAGCAGCGCGAGCCCCTTGTTCCAGATTTTGCTGTGAAGCGTGGGGACCGAAGTACCGCAGCCATACATCTCGGCCGGAGTAGTACCTAAGTCGGTGCTCGCTGGGTTCCAGGCTCCGTGGCGCCTACTCAGATCGGTGCGACCCACAAGGACGGGCGGTACCTAGCGGCGGGAGAGCAGCGCAGAATGGTACTTTGGGCCAACGCCCCACCCGTACTGCAGCGCTGCGTAGCGCAGGCCATCTCCCGTCAAGCTAACGCCTGTTCCTGCCTATCCTGCCCTGCCTTGCCTTGAGGTGTCTGGGCCAAGACGCGCACTTCGACTTCAACCGTTCCTTGTCAAACCTCAACCCGGCGGCCCTTTGAGCCTCGAGCTTGACTGGCGCCCACCACTCCCCATTAGAAACATGCGCTCTTTCCCCCTACCCTTCGTCCCATGAAGAGACCCGTCCGACCCTATGGCCGGCCCCCCGGCACTCGAGCGGTGCTGCGCGCTCTTTGGCCAGAATCCCCCTGTCCGAGTGCCATCCCGCCCGCGTGCCTCCACCGCTGTCGTTTTGGATCGCGACTCCCAAGATGCGCCGCATGGGTGTTTGCCTGTCACTCGGGACCCATCTCCGTAGATCATGGCTCCTCCTCCTCCTCCTCCACGGCCAGCAAGGGAAGAGTATGAGTCTGTGTGAGTAGGGATGCCCAGCGTTGGGCGGCAGATGCGAGTGACAGTCATGATATTAAAAACCTGGCCGCGCATCGTCCCAAAACGACCTTGACCTCACCTCCTCACCCATCTACGCCTCGTTTTTTTGTGCGTGCCTACCTCGCTAATTTCGGGATCAAAGGTTGAAACAATTGCATTGTTTCCCTTCCCTTCGAGGCCCATTGTCGAGACCACCTAATCTCCGTCCTCTTTTTTCCTCGTTGTGCGCGCTTGAGGCAGGCAGGAACCTTCCTTTATCCGCCCCATTGTTCCTTCCTCCAGACAACTCGAATACTGTTTGCTCCTACCTCAACTCGACTTTAACTGTCAACACCGCCCCACTTTGACCGAGAAGACCACACTTTGCTGGGCCTCAAACTACGACCACATACCGCATGTAGTCACACACAATACGGCCACTATTTTTTTGTTTTCTTTCTCTTGCCTCTTCTATTCTGACTCAGCTGGATTCTGACCGCGCCGGGCGTCTTAATCACCAAAACTTACATCCCCACAATAACACTTATTCGGTCTTGTTCCGCTTGCTGTCCCGGCCACCTCTCTCACACTCGACTCAGTACTTCTCACCGAGACTTCTTCCTACTTAAGTCTTCAGTTTTTTTTTTCTCTGGTCCAGTCTCCTCAGAAAACTTCCGCGCACAAAAAACAACACCAGCCAACAAATTTCGACTCTTCTGGAAGACTCGAAATTTTCCTGCTCCTTCCCACGCGAGAGCTTGCCCCTCCCGGTTTGTTCGCTTCTTAACCCTCCTGTTCACAACCACCCACCCTAACTCTTATTTTATTTCCAGTCCCTTCGCCTTCTTTGCAACTTCTTCAAAAATCCATCCCCAGATTCACTCACTTTTCACCCGGGTTGCAATCCATCAGAAATTCACTTATTCACATCCCCAAGCATCACCAAAAACACCCAATATCCCTTCCAAGCAACACTACTTTCCCTTCCTAGCACACACATCTCACAAGTACTCACCATGGCTCGCCCCAACACGTTCGTCTTTGTCGCAGCCTGCCTTCTGGGTGCTCCCCATCTTGCTGCTTCCCACACCTGGGTTGAGCAGCTCAACCGTGTTGCCGCCAACGGCACCCTCATTGAGCCTGCTGGCTTCTCCAACGGCTGGGCTGGTCGCTCGAAACCTTTCAACGACGTTGCGTTTACCAACCGCATGCCGGGTGACGGCTTCTCGATGTGCAAGCCTTCTCTTCAGGGCAAGCAGGATGCCAACTTCCCCCTCCTCACTGCTGCTCCTGGCGACTTTGTTTCTCTTCGCTACCAGGAGAACGGCCACGTCACGCTTCCCAACGTCCCCGAGAACAAGCCCCTGAACCGCGGCACTATTTTCATCTACGGCACCACTGACCCCAAGTCTACCGACACTCTCTTCGATGTTCACCGTCAGTGGACTGTCGATGGCAAGGGCGGTGATGGACGCGGCAGACTCTTGGCTACCCGCAACTACGACGATGGCCAGTGCTACCAGATGAACGACATGCCCATTTCTAAGGAGCGCGCTTCCCAGTTCCCCCACCAGGCTGCCAACCCCATGGGCGCTGATGTCTGGTGCCAGTCTGCTGTCCAGCTTCCTGAGGACCTTGCCCAGAACTCCGACTACACCCTCTACTGGGTCTGGTCCTGGCCTACTCTCAAGGCCTCGGCTGTCGCTGCCTCCAAGGACGGCCAGTTCGCTGACTTCCCCTCTGGCTTCAAGAATGACAAGCGCGCCGTCACCTCCGATGACGTCGAGGTGGCTGAGCTCTACACCAGCTGCTCTACCATCAACGTCAAGGGTGAGAAGCTCGTCAACAGCGTCAAGGGAGCCTCCTCCTCCAACAAGGCCTCCAAGCAGGTCGCCAACAGCCTGGCTGCCTTCTCCTTCCCCGACAAGATCGACTACAACAACAATGCCATCAAGGAGCAGCTCCAGAACCAGTTCCTTGTCGCCGTCGACGGTGCTGATGCCCCTGGCAACCCCAGCAACGGTACCCAGAGCAGCCTTCCTTCTTCTGCTCCCACCTCGACCCCGACTCCCACTGCCACTGGTGGCAAGGTCCGCACTGTCACTGTCACGGCTGCGCCCCTGACCCTGTACTCGATGATCACCGTCACCATCGGTCCCCAGGCGACCCCGACTCCTTCCCAGAACCCTGGTGAGGGTGCTGCTAAGGCCTCGGTCACTCCTTTCTTGAAGGGTCGTCACATCCGCGGCAAGGACTCTTGGAACTTCAACCAGCGCATCTAAGTCACAAAAGCCATTCGCGTGAGCACTGTTTGGACGCACACACTGCAGCGACCTTTCCAGAAGTCATCTCAACAGACTTGGCTCACTGCGGCGACTACATGACTTACATGTGCCTTGTACTACCCAATTTTCTTTGACGAGTTTTCTTTCTATTGTTGCGTCTCGATGATTGACGCTCATGAGCCCACGAGCTTACGATTCACCCACTACTCTGCATCATTCAGCAGACTTTCGGGCATTCTTTCTTTTCTCATTCGGCCAAACAGTACATACAAAGACTACAGGGCATTGTTTCCTTTCAACTTTCCGGATACACGGTTACGGAATTGGACAACGGTCATGGGGGACACTGGAGTATGAACGGCATTTCAGGTTTTCACACAGGATTTGAGGACGGAAAATGGGCAGGGTCTTGGGCATATAAACGGAACTGGCATGTCCCGGGGCGTTCAAGGCAGGTTGACCTTTTCGGATGATACCACCTTCGCTTTCTTTCACGTCTCAAAGGGTTTTTTTCGACAGTTCTTTCAGGCAGGCTTTGGGCATATGGTTCTCAACGAGGCCTCTCTCTCTGGTTTTCTACACCCTTCCGGGGCTTCCAGGTTTTTGTGTCCCCCCTTCTGGGGTGAGTGGCTTGACGCTGCACACATGGGACATTGGATGGATGGCTGAGGTATGGGATGGATACCAGAGGAACGCTTCAGATGGAATGGAACTCATGGATGGAAGCCACACACTACAGCTAGAGGCATTAGTAAATGAAACCAAGTCAAGTTACTCCTTTGCTGCCAGTCTGTGACATGTCGATATAATTATGACTAACGCGACGTGACGTGCTCTGAATCATTAAAGGATGCCACCAAGGTTGTGAGCCACGTTGGTATTCAGAGAGACCTGCCACATGACGAGGTGTCTACTACATTTGATGGCTCCTCGGGCCCCAAGGTTTGCACCGTACAAGAAGTTCCCGGGGTTGTCGACGTTTTCCACAGCAGACTCGCCTGAACAATCACCAGCAGATCCATGATGGCTGAAAAACCCTCATTGCGCAGCCTCACAGCCCGAGGCTAGCAGTCTTGGAACGTTGAACACCCACCCACCCGCCTACCCGCCTAGTATTTCTTGTCTGAACAAGACAAAAAATTCAGACAGTAGGTGACGTCACAAACCCCCCCACGAACCCGCCGTCCCAGAGTTGAAACGACCAGCAGACGGGACGACAGCAGGGCTCGTGGCACTCGAGCGGCAGCGTCGCGTATCGCGGCAGGCCTGACCGCAGCGCTAGGGGCTGGTGCCACGAGGGCGCGCGAGTGCCGATGTTGCTATATCCGATGAGGTGTCTGGCCCGACGACCATCGATGGCCTCACCTTTGGTCTGGAAGTTGGTGGAAAGTATTGGAGTTGTCGTGGTTTGGGGACGAGGCAGGGGAGGCGAACTGTCGTTTCATTTGGGACTGGTCGGGATGTTTCATGGCCGCGGCTTCACTGCCTCGGCTGGACGACAAGGCTGTTGTTCAGCCTCGGGAGTGGACAGGCGGCGGCAAGAGCGCGTGGGTGGTCAACTTCCGCGGCGAGCAGACGCTGGGGTGAGACGCAGGAAGAGGCAAGGACAGGCAAGAGGGAGACTGAGAGTGACACTGTTGATGGGCTTCCGCGGTTGGGACTGGCCTGCTTCTTGCTCCAGTCTTCGACAGGAAAATCGCAGGTCCTGTCGTTGAGATTACGTCAAGGAAGGTACGAGGTTGATCAGACTCCCTGCACAGCCGGACGAACCTGATTTGGAGAGGAATGAACAGTCTTTGAGAACGTCAATGGCGGAGGACGAGGAAATTTATTGATTGCGTCTGGTAGTAAGGTTGCTATCATGACTTCCTTCTCGGTAATTTATATTCTTGATCTAGATCCAAACATCCAAGTAGGCAGCAGAGCCAGAACGGTCTCCCTTCAGTTGATCAGCTCGCTTCCTTGCATGGCGATGATGAATGAACGCTCTCGCGGACAACTTAGAGTTCTGGGAACCTCTAAACAGCCCGCCTGCCCTCATCCACTCTGGACCCAAATGTTCCACCTGAAATGTTCCACCTGGGCCCTCATTCTCAAGATCGTCGAGCCATATAGCTATGGTGTGGAAATGACTCCTCACATCTCACCGCACTGCGCAATGACGACGTCCTGGTTGGGCTGGTCCTTTCCGCGGTAGCCCGTCTTCGTGGCCTCCATCATCTTAACGACGTCCATGCCGTCGACGACCTTGCCAAAGACGACGTGCTTGTTGTCGAGAAATGGCGTCGGGACGGTGGTAATGAAGAACTGGGAGCCGTTGGTGTTGGGGCCAGCATTCTGGATGGACTGTTAGTACGTCTTCATGACAGACTAATCGCAGCGGAGCAATATCACCGCGGGCGCAGATAGACAGAGATATGGGGCACTCACGGCCATAGACAGCAGGCCGGGCTGGTCGTGCTTCAGGTTGAAGTTCTCGTCGGCGAACTTTGACGTTCCGTAGATGCAGATGGATCCCGTGCCGTCGCCGTTCAGGAAATCACCGCCCTGGCACATGAAACCTTGAATCTGCGCAATATCTCTCGTCAGTCTCCTGTCCCCTCTAAGCCATCCTGAGCCTCCATCGTCGACGTCATCGGCTCGTGGCGATGAGGATACAACTCACTATACGATGGAACTTGGAGCCCTTGTAGCCCTGCGGCCGGCCCATGGAGTTCTTGGACTCGCCGGTGCAGAACTGGCGAAAGTTCTCTGCCGTCTTGGGCACGACATCCTGGAACAGCTCAAAGGTGATGCGACCTAGCGGTTCACCTGCGGCAGAAAGCAACGTCAGTGATGTATCGTCGGGAGATGCGGGTCCGCAGCAGCCGTCGCTCGGCGGTGCCGGGAGGGAGTAATCAGCCCGAGCCAGGAAGTCAAGTAGAGGGCCGCGCCACGGCCTGACACCGTCAGCGATGGCTGAGCTCTTCTGATAAGACCTCACAGCAGGTGGACTATCGATTGGTTGTACGCGACGAGACATGTACAGCGGAACCTTCACAACAGGCCGTCTTTCTAGGCGCGTGTCCACGTGCCGCGAGGCCTGCGAATGGCCTCACCGGCAGACCGGGCCACAAGACATTTCTGCCCGTCCACCTGCCTCTCCATGAAAACGCCGAGACGGTGTTGCCCCCTCCTTCCTTCGCCTCCCCGCACCGCCGAGAGCGAGATGGAGGAGGGTAGTGCCCGATGGGGGAAAGTCTCTACATACCGCCAAGCGTGATATCAAAAAACACCCTATTGACGCGATGCGTTAGTTCTTGGTATTGCCGTCCGGACGGGCAGGTCGGGGTATCTCAAGACCCCTTCTTGCGTCCCCCGCCCAAGAGGTTGGGGTGAGTGGACGCGTGGAGCTGAGCCACCCACGATGACTGCAGTCCATATTGCCCCAATGGCACAGGAACTGGGGGCCAGGGAGAGCAGAGTGAGAATGAGATAAGGCGGACGGAGGCGGAGCTCACTGCAGCCAAGATTTGAATATCTCAAATCCGTGCGGGGAAACAGAAAAGCGAATGGGAGGGGAAGCAGGGTGAGAGGCGCGGGGAAAAAAAAAATCTACTTACAGCGGGTTGCCGGATTCCGGGAGCTTCGTGGGAGGCATGGCTGGGAAGGGTATCGTGTGAGTGGGTTAGGTGGTGGAAAGAAATGGCTCTTTGCCAGTCAATGGTGTTTCTGCTGCTACGCAGGCTGGTCTCGTGTGTCTTCCGCGCGCCCGGGGAGGGGCTGTGTTCGGAACGGATGGAAAATGGCCAGAAGGCGCTTGTGTGTGTATTTGATCAGTGAGTCGGGAAATCAGAAACGATTCGTTGGCGGGTGAGCTGTGGACCTGAGAGGGGGGAGCCGAGTTGTCGGAACGGGGCAGGAGGATTTGCGGGTACGTCTTCCCCGGGGCCCAGCGGGGTGCATGGCCGGGCGGAGGTGTGCTGTAGGTAGGCACCCAGACGGGCCAGCGCTTTTCCCTTCCATTGCGCTTCTTTTGTGACAAACAAACAAATGCCTCAGTGCGGACACCGAGGTTTGGAGAAGCGCATACGCCTCGCTTCCTCTTCCGCGTATTTTGGCATCTGGCATACCCCATTGCTGTGATTGGTCCTTGAAACTCACTTCAGCAAAACGGCGTACCTTGAGCAGAGCGACTCAGCCATTGATTGACAACAGCACATTTGTTGCTGGGCAAGAATTTTGACATGCTTGCCAATTGGACGGCACCTGATTGAATTGTCTCAGGATACAATTGACTCAGTTTGGTGACCATAGCATCGATGTTGACAGTTTTCTTAGTGTTTGGCGTGTTACGAGTGCAACTACTCACATGGCAAACTATCAAGTCAACCCACAAACAAATCATACCAAGTGAGAAATAGCCGCATTGATTGATATTGGATTGAAATGAAGCTGAGACACTCCTGACAAACCGAAGTCTGACACACCCCTCTCTGTCCTGCCAACGCCTGACCACACTTGCCCTGCCGTCACGATAGCTTCATGAACCCTTCCACGTTGCCTAACCACCACATACGACCATACCCATTGGAAAACTCGGGATCCCGTCCGCTCTCCCATAGATAAGCCGATGAGGGTCGGAGTAGTAGTCGGGTCGGTGACGACCGGCGAATGCCCGATGTTGTATGTTTTTTGCTGTTTTCTCTGGTTTCCTTGGGGAAGAGAACTGTGTCATGTCTTCTGGGGGAGTATGCCCAAGGCCGTGGCTGGCCCAGTAGTCTCGAATGGACAGTGACGAAGGCGATGGCATGGCTTGGGGCACTGAGATGTGATGAGCGATGCCCTTCCAGGCCAAGCACTCGACTCCACCAGATGGGGCTGAGATAGCCTGCTTGCTACCATTTTGTTGGATATTTTTATGTCTCCTGTGTGTACTCAATGCTTGGGTCAACCGCGAGTGCCTCTCCAGGTTGGAAAATCGTCTCTTTCTCACCTTTCAGTCGGTCACATATGCTCGCCCCCTACGCCCAGATCCATCGGCGTTCCCGGAGGCCCAAGCAAAGCCCGACAAAACGAAGCATGAAATTCTCATCGATCATGAGTGACTGAGCCGCCATGTTGCTGTAGCTTCCCATGACCTGTACCACGCCGTGGTAGTCCAGAGACTGTTGGCCCTTCTCGTAGTTTTCCTGCCCCGGCGAAAGCGACTGCCGTAGGCTGGAGAGAGTAGGAACACCCGACGGGCCTCTTTTGCTAGAACAGTATTGGCGGGGAGTTGTCATCATTGCCGAGCACATGAAACCTCTTGGATATGACAAACAGTGACTATTTCTGGCTGCAAACAAGACTCGCTTGACTCTTTACGCCAGTGGAGGGGCATGTCACTGCCTTGGGACACTCCAACGTCGCCGTCGTCGACGACCGACAAATGCGTTCTTGACAATCAACCGGTGCATAGAAATGGGACTAATGTTGATCGGTGGACACAACCGGCCCGTGTCAACCCGGAAGCGGAGGCGGCCGATTATCCCACCAAGCTCCGTGTAATGCTTCTGACAGTAAGAACCGCAAACACTCTCTGCTTTCAAGCCCGGTCGCCGCGTAGGACGGATACGCAGACCCGAATATAGACGAAATTCGCGGCCTCACAGATAGTAACGACCGTCCGCCGAACGGCGAAAATCTCGGTAGGGTCGTCTTCCGTCGGGCCTCCCAGCACGGACGTGCTCCGTTCCGGGGCCCGGGGGGGGGGGGGGGGGGGGCGGGGGGGGCGGCTTACGCGGTCCCCAAGGTGGTCGCCACAGCTAGGCCCGGACGCCCCACACACCGCCCCGCCGCCGGCCGCG
>JAOWMA010000081.1:32616-55736 GCA_025962755.1 Colletotrichum tropicicola
CCCCCCCCCCCCCCCCCCCGCCCCCCCCCCCCCCCCCCCCCCCCCCCCCCCCCCCCCCCCCCCCCCCCCCCCCCCCCCCCCCCCCCCCCCCCCCCCCCCCCAGAGTTCGCCGAGAATCCCTTCCCCATTGTGTTCGCGACAGATAGGCCCTGTCGAACCTAACAGCGCCGGCCCCTAAACTAACTTGACTCGAGCCACGAGGATGTTGAACAGAAGAAAAGGGGGGCGGAAGGGTTGAAAGGGAGGGACATAAGCTTCTTCACCTGAAAAAAGCTTGGGGTCGCAGTTGAAACAATAGATCAGCCACAACGTTAGCGCACATAAGCTCTGTCTTTCAAGAATGGACAAGAAAAAAAAAAAAAAGGCCTCGCCGGGCAGACAAAAAAAAAACGGGCTGGCTTGAGAGTTCGTCTTCAACCGCCCGGGATCCCATGGTGGAAAAGTCCAACGACACGGCGTGGCCGTTGCGCCGGCGCCGCGACTCGAGTACGTGGAAAAGAAAAACCCCCCTCCCGCTGCTCGTCACGTTATGGGCAGGGATGGAGGGGTGGTGGTTGCTTCAGAGCTCAAAGAAGGCGACGATACGCGGTCTCGCGTGCGGCGTCGCCCCACGGATAGCGTGGTTTTTTACCTCCTCTCCTAATATCGTCCGCACTTCTCTCCTGGCAGTGACAACGAACCCCGCGGCTGCTGACCAGCCGCCGGTGGGGGGAAGGAAGCTCGAGGGAAGAAAAATTGCACGGCGCCCAGGATTCGGACGCGTAACGGACTTCGGGTTGATTCGTTCGCCCAGCCTCTCTTGGCCGGGGCTGGGACCGGGGCCAAGATTCCTCCATATCTCCACCTCCGTACCAACAACCATCGTCCCCATCGGCGGCGGGCTCGCGATCACAAATTGCGCAACAGAGCCCGGAATCTGGGATCTGGAAGGGCCGGAAAGCATCTTGTTTGGAATGGCTTGCCAATGGGCCGCCAGACGGTAAAGGGGTCTCGTGTCAGCCAGGCAAAATAAGCGCCCGACGGGCGGCGCGGTCCAAGTCTGACAGTCCGGTGCTCAGACATCAATAGTCGCTCTCCGTCACGCCGCCGTTATCGCAGAGCGCTAGTTCGACAGGAAGCTTGATCCCGAACAAAGTCCAGCCCGCTCCCCGGATGGCGCGGCGTCCAAGATCGACAACCACCAGCAGGCTAAACGAGAGAAGAGGGGCCGGGCGCAGGAAAAAAAAGGGGAGCCATGTTGGGTTCCATAGAATGATCTCATCCGCTCCAGCCAATGTCCAATTGGCACAGTCCGCTGAGTTGTCTCCCACCCAATCTTTGTCCTCTGGCAAGGGGAAAAAGAAATTCCAAACAAACGGGCGTGACGATGAGGCCTAGGACTTGTCATACACGGCTGGGGGGTTCTATTATGTTTCGAACGCGGTTCCCCCACAATACCCACGCATGGTCGGGCTGACAGGTTGTGTGCGAGACGATGTTGGTCACGGTTGTGTCAAGTTAACAGTGCCGCGGCGGGAAGGCACGCCACGACCAGTCTATTGGATGCCGATGTTCAGTACTCGCAGCGGCCAAGATTCGCGACTGGGCGATTTTGGGGTGAGATTTGCGCTCGACGTTGGGGATCGCGCGTTTGCTGGAGATTTTGACTACTTCTGCATATGGCCCTCCAGTACTGTGTCTCGCTGCCGGCGAGAGACAAATCCAGTAATGCAAATGATGACATTCTGTCAATACAAGCCTCTTGAGCCTCCCGCAGACTCGTGGGCTGACATCACAAACGCCGGGGTTGCAGCTCGGCTCATACCATTTCGTTTGTCAGGGACCTGGGGGCGAGCAGTCTTTCTTACTGCCGCTAAGAGGCACACGGAGAATGGTCAGATGGTGTTGGAATGCGGCTGTCGGAATGCTGCGAGACTCAAACCACGAGTTCCCGGCATTCCCGTTGGAAGAATGGTGGTGTGCGTTTGGGCGCCACCCACTGAAATCGTGCGAAGATCGTCTCCGACGACGGCGAGGGGCGTCAAAGAGTCTGTTTAAAGTCTCTCTGGGGCCCACAGGAATGGTCAAAGGTGCCTGGTGCGGTGAAGACAATGATGGCATGATCCCGGTTGCACTCAGGGTCCCTCTTCACAGTCATCCAGCCATCACAGCATCCTTTTCCTTCTCGTCAGAGGCTGCAGCTTCATCGGATTTTCTGTGGGCCTTTCTGCAAACACACCACAGATGGGGTTCGGCATGGCTGTTGAAGGATGCGTAGGATAGCTTAGTCCAGATCGCGTGCCGATGTATCTTCGACTCGAGAATGATCGAGCCAACGTAATCATGATGGGCAATGGAGGCGCAGAGCTGGGCAGCATCCGCGAACCTGGTGATAGGGGCAAGACGGCAACAATGGCCCTTTAACGGCAGCCACCTGGCGGCAGGCCGGTCTTGTCGCCGTCATCGACGGCGGGGGACTGGTGGTGGTGTGTCCGGAGTTTGCGGCACTCACCTCGGTCAGCGTCATCAGTGGAATCAGCCTCCCTGGGCGTCGGCCGTCGTATCCCCAGACGCACAGTAAAAAGGCTAAAATGTCACACGGTCGCGCTGTTAACCACGGATCAGTCGGCGTTTGCGCACACAAATCTTACAGATGACACTGGTTCCTGCTATTCCTCACAGTCGTCTGTAGCATCTTTAGGAACATTCCATTCGCTTGCAGGAACCACGTCTTCGGCTTGTAGCCGCCAGCTCAGCATTTCTACCGGCTAACTACTGAACGCGGTGGAAGTAGGGGATGTTCATGGTTTCTCGGTGCGTTAGCTGGGCGTTCCCAGATACCGCAGTGGCCCCGACGGAGGCCAAGCTTTGCTAAGAAGGTGTCTGGGCGTTCCACAGGGGCTTGAAGGCTTGAGACGGGGCCAGACAGAGCGGTGTCTTTGAGAAATGGCCAGTCAGTGAGTCGTTTGTTAGTCGCGGGTTGGCATCTGATAACACGCTCGAGACATGCATGCGCTGTGTTGGCAACACAGCGCTGTTACCCTTTTTGTGTCTGACATGTTGGGCTCCGGCCAGCGGTGTACACCAACTGCCAGAATAGCTCCTCAAAATTCGACACTCGGACTGACTGAGTGGCACTGACAAGTCAACCGCACGAGCACAAGCGCCCGAAAAAGGACGCGACTGTGCCTTTTTGGAATGCCGACGGTAGGGCCCCCAGGAACCCGTCGAGACGGCCACAGGCGGATGGCATTGACGGTGCTTGATTCAAGTCGATACGCTGATGAGGACCTTGTGGCGAAAAAGCGTCGTCTTTGTCTGTGATGCTGAAACATTGGAAAAGATGAGGTGAAATCGATTGCCCGTCGGCCTGAGCGTTCCGGCTGTGGCCATCTGAACTTTCAAGTGGCTGCAGCGGTAACTGGCACACGCGTTGTTCGTCACGGACTGAGCTTGACGGCTATTAATTGCTCCTCTCAGTGACAGCTACTCATTCCGGGGTCGCAGCACTGGGGCAGGTTCTACATTGGAAAGTGAGTGTGTGAGACGTTCAGACGTCTTGTAATGAGGCGCAACTCTGGACGTCGTACTACATGCGAGGTTGTTGAGGCGTTTCTTCTTTTCGTATTGTGCGGATACGTGCGTGCTGTGCTTTCTTTCCCGTTCATGCGGGAAGACGAGCCGTCGCCCTGGGTTGGGTGAAGACGGGCGACATGGGCCTCGAGTCGTCGGGCTGGCCTGGCCGGGCCGGGAGAGCCTAGTGTGTCGACTCGCCGATGCGCTGCCGACGAAGCAATGGCACCGAGATGCTGATGGCGTCCTGGAAGGCACAGTCTGGCGTTTCGGCCTTCGAGGCGTCTTAATCCGATGGTCTGTCTGTATTTGACAGTGACTTGACTCGGTGACACGATTCATGAGGAGAACCCCCGACAGCAAAACAAGCCAGACACACGAGCTTCAAGAATTGCTTATTGCTCGTGAAGACCAGGGCAGAGAGTCAAAACAGGCTGCCACGGCCGGTAGAAGCAAACACGGGCGGGCGGTCCAACGTGGGTTATCCGGACCAGCTGGACTTGGTCCTTTGCTTCTTCGCTGGTTGCCGCATGGTGTCGCGGTCTCTCCCACATGTCGGCGCAAACCCACCTTTTCCCTGATTTCTTTGGGGGGATCACCAACGCACCGGACTGGGGCGTCCGGGGCGACTGTGTTGGCGGTGACGGTGACGAAGGGGAAGTTGGCCGGCTTGTTAGCGACTGCATCTTGGCGATGGAGCGTGGGCGGACGGTCCCGGACAAAGAACCAAGCCCTTTGTTGCTGTTGCTGGAGGCTCAGACAAGTAGATATTCCGATATCTGGAATGCGACAACTCGATATTGACTGGCGCGGTCGCAAGGCAAGAGGTGCTAGAATGAAAATCCACGGCATGGGAGGCGGAATGTGGCACGGATGGCTTATCCGCCACGATATCGGCAAGGAAGGGGGTCTCGGCCGGTGGTGGTGGTGGTGTTGTTGGTGGTGTTGGTCTTGGTGTTGGAGTGCAGGTTGTGCGGGCGACCGTCATTTTGGGACGGAGCTCGGGCACCCCAAGCGAGGTACAACGTACCTGCTTCGCGGAGGTCCATGGCGGCGAGTGTGCAGTAGCCCATACCTGAGATGGCGCACTTGGGGTGCCGTATCAAATCGGCATCAAGTTGCGCCCCTTGATTTGACGCAACATGTCCTCCGGGATAGGGGCAGGAAGGAGCCCCTGAGACCTGGGCGGGCGGTATCAGCCTCGGGTGCGGGATGGCGACGACAAAGAGAGGAAGACCAAAATGAAAAAACCGAAAAAAAAAAGAGGTCTGGTTGAACATGTGAGGCATCGGGATAGAAGAAAAAAGTGGCAGTTTTGATGCTATTCAGGCGAGCGTCGCGAGAAAGGCCCTCAGCAGCGGGATTCCCTCTCAGGGCTCCCTGGAGGTGCTGTGCATGTCGCGCAAGGTATGCGTGTGTGTGTGTGTCTGCCACCTCAGGCCGGCTGGGTGCTCCCCCGCCTCTTTCTCGGTTCCCCAGCCAAGGCCCCGTAGGCTCCAACCCACTCGCAAATGTGAACACTTTAGCTGCCCTTGCGCTTATCCCAAAACGGCATGGCGGCCTGCCTGGGTCCCCGTCCCACCACTCACATCGCGCCTAGCGTGCCGTTATCTTGCCCAAATGAGATTAGGCCGGCCATCCCGTGCAGTGGAAACGAGGTGACTGACGGGCCTGGAGTCCACGTCCTGGATTCTTGATTCTTGGGGACTTTGACTGTCTGTCCTAGACTGGGCGCCCGGGCTCAGCTTCTCGGACGGAAGAGTCCATGTCAGTCAGTCAGTCGCCTAGGTGCCGTGCCTTGTTGGCTGCTTGCTCAGTCGGGCAGGCGAGTGTGCAAGGCAGCCTCTCATCCCGTCTCGCGTCAGCTCACACGCTCTGGACGCTGCTTCTCAGCTCAAGCAGCCCGGGCAGAGCGAGCGAGCGCTGCGCTGAAATGCGAATTGTCAGAGGGATCGCAGGCTCGCAGCGGCACAGTGCAGCCAACACGCGCCCCGCTTTTCTCCCTCCACCAGGCATGGTATCCGTAAGGTAAGGTATGGCACACTCCTTGCATCCAGAGTCCTCGGCCCCGTCCCCAGTCCAACCCTGCACCGTCCGCAGCCCAATCCCGTCGCTCGCAGCGCGTTCTTTCTGCTGCCCTCGCTGCTCGCTCCTCGCTCGCTGCGGCTGCTGCAGGCTTGCTGTTTCCAGCCTAGAGGGGGTGGATGTGGGTGTGCATCTGGGTGTGGGTGTGTGGGTGTCGAGTCTGGGTTCTGGGTTCTGCGTGTCGGGGCGTCTGGGCTGGGGGGGTCTGGCTGCTGGCCGAGGTGCTCTCCTGCCCTGCTCCTCCCTCTTAACCCGCCCGCCGCCTCGCATTTCCACTTTTCTACGTAGACCCGACTGGGCTGTGTTACGGCCGGCCCTGTCTGTCCGTCAGAGAGTCAGCGTCCTTCCTAAGGTATTCCATACTTATCCCACTCCACCTGCACTTTCCCTCGCTCCGCACTCTCCAGCATCCTTCTGCCAACCCTCAACCTCTACCGTCCGACTGCGAGTCGCGATTATCCTCTCGTTTCAATTCCGTCTACTCGCCTCGCCGCTGTGCACTCGGCTCGAGTAGATTGGAGCATCGGCCATCTGCCCTCCGTCCCCCAGAGGTGTTTTTCGTCCAGCGACTGTGTCGTCTGCAGTCCGCATGCGATCGGGGGTTCAGGTCGACTCTTTCCGTCGAGCAACGCTGCTTTCGGCTTCCGCGTCTCACGTCTGGGCTCCTGCCTCCCTGCATCGCTCAGCCAATATCCATCCATGATCTTCCCTCTCCCCCGCCTGTGAATATTACTTCGACATCACCCTCTGCTGGTGTGCGATTCATCCGACGACCCGCCTCATCGACTGCTCCGTCAAAATGGCCGTCATCAATCAGGTCCTGGTCGAGGTCTCCCGCTTCGTCGTGCGGCAGGCCCAGGAATCCTCCGCCATCCCCTCCACGATCGGCCCTACTACTGCTTCGTCCTCGACGGTTCCCGCCGATACGGCGTCTGCTACCGCGACTTCTACGAGCGATCCCCAGACTACCCAGGGCAGCGGCGGACCCAACAACAATAACAACAATGGCGGTGGTAACACGAGTTCCCCGTTGCTCTTCTTCGTTGCTCTCGGTTTCGGAGTTGTTTTCACTAACCTCTGGTGAGCCCGTTTGCCCGTTAACCTCGGTTCTGTCCAGTCAAAGTCAAACCTCTAATGCTTGCTTCAGGATCATTGTTGGTGTCAAGTACTGCTTCCGCTATAATGCCCGCAATCGTGCCATGCGGCTGAACGAGGATGGCGAGCCGATCAATCTCGAGAATATGCCTCGTCCGCATCGCCGTCGTCGCGAGAAGAAGCTGATGACGATGGATGAGGTCAATGACAAATTCCCCATGATGAAATACAAGACGTGGGTTTCGGAACGTGCAAGAGAAGGACTGCCCACCACCGGAGGTGTTTCCGCCCCGCCGAGTCGAGCAAACAGCGTCAGGTCCGTCGACGGCATTGTGCCTGAATTGCCGTCAAAGGAGCGGGAATCCACCGACGACCGACCCGTCACCAGTGCTGGCAACAAAGCCATTACCTCCGAGAAGCCAACCGAAGCTGCTGCCAAGAAGGAGGGCGACACCTCGACGACCGCCAACACCAACGCTGATCCTCACGTGCAATCCCCCACGTCCGCCACGCCTCTTCAACGTGTTCACAGCGAAGACGACGATGATGATGACGAGCACATCAACGCTGCCTTACCCCCTGAGTTGATGGCCACCAGCGGTGATACTTGCGCCATCTGTATCGACACATTGGAGGACGATGATGACATTCGTGGCCTCACCTGCGGTCACGCATTCCATGCCGTCTGCGTTGACCCCTGGCTCACCAGCCGCAGAGCCTGCTGCCCTCTTTGCAAGGCCGACTACTACACACCCAAGCCACGCCCACCCCCAGGGGAGGGCGATGCAAATGCCACCGGCGACATGGCGCGAACGGCCTCCCGGACGAATATGCCCAACGCTCCTCCTGCAGCTTGGTACAACCTGAGCGGTTCTCGTCTGGGCTTCGGAGCACGGAGAGCCAACCGTCAAAACAACGACCGCGCCAACCGTCGCCGTCGGACTCGTCAGCAGGCTGCTCCTGCTGCGACTCCCAACACCCCCCAGTCACCGCCGGTCGCCGAGAACCAAGAATCGCGCGGCCTGCTGTCGAATCTCCGGATGCCGGCGTTCCGCAATCCCCTGCGACGCGGTGAGCAACCGCAGTCGGATTCGTCCCCGACCGCTTCCGGTGCGAACGTCACTCCATCTCAATTAGAGGCTGGTACTCAGACCGCACCGCCTCCTGCCGCCACTACGACGGAGGCCCGGTGATCATCTACCCAGTGGCAGCATCGCCCTCAGGCGACGGCCATCTTTTGTTTTTGCTGTGCTACTCGTGTACATCATACCCCAGAGAGCAATTTTGCAGATCTCAGCATAGACCTGCGATGTTGACCGCATTTTACATGCCCACGACGCCGCTTTTCATACCCACCTTTACATATGACGTACCTGGAGAAGGATTGCGCCCCAAGGAGTAAAAGGGGACGGTGAGGGACCCGGCTGCCGCGACGCGGCAGAGGAGAGAGTTTCATTACAGCCATGACGGCTTGGCTTGGTTCGGTTTATCTGGAATTTGAGGGGGAGCGGCGGAGTTGCGGCGACTTAGGCATCATTCGATATGGATGGAATAATGACAATTTCAGTCCTCATAGCACCGTTGCTTCCAACCTGCCGTGACCACAACTCCCTGCCTCATTTGCACCGGATGATAAAACAGTATCAATGACTGACAAGCCTGTAGATACTCTTCACAAGTGTTAAACACATTTGAATTTGAGGCTTCAATCATGGGATATAAATCACAGGTACGACCCCTTTTGAAACCGGCCCCCAAAGTCTTTGGCACGGTTGAGTAGTTCCCTCCGCTGTGCCGTCCCGATCTTGCCTCCAAGCGCCATGTCTTTTTCTCTGTCGAACGCACGCTTGCTGGGGTCATCTTCCTCCTCCTCGTCTTTGCCGGTCTTCGCGCCACTTCTCTTGCCCTGCTGGTGCTCCTCGTACATGCTACGACCACGTGAGGCAGCAATGTTGTCGCTGATGCGCCTGTCACGCTCCTCCTCCTCCCTCGTGCGGCGCGGCTGCTGCTGCTCTGGCCCAGCGGTCTGGTCTCCACGGCCAAGCACGGCGTCTTCAAGACGCTTGCGCTTCTGTTCTGGCGTCTCGGTCCAAATGCTGCTGATGCCGCCGCCAGCCCCACCGGCCGCAGATGATGATTTGCCGCTCGCAAACTTGCGGTTCTTAAGCTTGGTCGGGTCGCGCTCGCGGTAGCCCGACTCCGTCGGTGGCGCGAGCATCCAGTCGTCGCGTTGAGGGGCCGCAGGGCCGGCGGCGGCAGCTGCGGCTGCGGCGACAGCGGCTGCTTGAGCTCGTTGAGCGGATGTTGTCGAGGAGGGAAGGGCTGGGCCGTAGTCGTCGTCAGAGTCGGAGGATTCGTCGCCGGCGGCTTGCTGGTTTGTCGGGGGAAGCGTGGGACCTATGGGCTGCCTTGGAGGCAAACTAGGACCTATCGAGGGTTTGGATTTGGGGGCTTCTGGTTGTGATGCGACGCGAGGGGCCGACGGGCCGTAGCCGTCTTCCGAGTCGGAGTCGTCGAGGGAGATCTCGTTGGTGTTTGTTGGGTTTGAGGATGGCATTGTAGGGCCGATGGATGGTTTTGCTGCAGGCGCGGGCCCCGTGGTCACTGCGCTGGGGGCTGTTGGGCCGTAGGCATCGTCGTCGGAGTCGTCTTCCAAGTCGATCTCGTCGGCATTGCGAGATTGCTTCGCTGGCGGCGAGTCTGCGCCGTCGTCGTCTGGGGTGCGTTTCCTCTTTGTGAGTTGCGGAGGCAATTGGGGGCCTATCGAGGACATGGTGATTAAGGCTTGTGTCCCGTGGTGGTTGAAATGGTTTGAATTTGAGAAGACAATGGTCTTTCAGGAGAGACGCGTGTGGGGACTTATCGCAACTGAGAAGCGCGAATCTGTGATGTAAGGCGAGGTCCAAGGTACCTGAGAGCAAGGCCCACTGGGCTTAGGTACCATGGTAGGTACGTACAGTGGCTGTTTGCGACGATCACGTTCCGACCCGCCGGAGAAACCCCGGTCCGCGCCTGAGCTCTGGGTGGCTGGAACCTGGAACCTGGCCAGCGAGGTGTGTGGGCTGTGCGTCCAAGCTGCGTAATGCGCTCTTGCAGAATGCAACTGAATGAACCATTGACACTGTGGTCACTCTTCGTCTGATAGGAGCTTCAAAACAGAATCGCACATCAAAGGGGGCATCCTTTCAGTCCGCTGCTTTTTCTATCTCGCGAAAGCCTTCTGGTTGTGTCAGGTCCTCCTGCAGCCACTCCCTTCCGAGAGCACTGGCAAGCTCCCGAGAGCCCGAACCGAACTGCCTGGCCCGACCGGGAGCCATGTGCCTGATGAACCGCCATTGATGCCCCCACCAACGACGGAGAGAGATGATGGACCTGGAGACACAATGGCAGATCCAGACGACCGGTCCTCCGCGGACGTACAAGCTTCTAGCGACGAGGAGACGGTGAAGCACGATAGGGAGGAAGACGCCATCGTTGGCCTCCTCGACGACGAAGAGAGACAGACCTCCGACACTTCCCCCGCTATCGAGAACGGCGCCGTGTCAAATCGCTACCGCCAGATCCTTCGCGAACAGGCCGACGATATCTCCGAGGAAGGGTCGGTAGATGCAGCGCCCAGACGAGTGGGAAGCCCCATCGATTCTCTGTTATCTGTACCTGATGATTCGCCGTCCGTCCAGGCAAGTGAAGCTTTCGACCTGGGCATGCACGAGCTAACCAAGGACCCAAGGGCTCCGTCATCTCCTCTCCCAGCAGCAGCGTTCTCCCTTCCGTAGCCTCGCGACCTGGCCTCAGCAGTCCCACTCCCTCGTTCCGCCCTTTCGACCGCCGCTTCCAGTCCCGTATCTCCTCCGCCAGCTTCATCCACAGCCCGAGATCCTCCTCTCCCGCCTTCCTCTCTGGCCACAGCCGATCCGCATCCCTCAGCTCGGGGCTGCTTGATCGCGAAGACACCGACACTCCTGCCCCGCCATGGGACGTTGTGCGATGGACCAGATTGAAGAAACTGAATGCCCAGGCCTTTTCCGAGGCGGGCAAGCGCAATTTTGGCGCCCCTACTTGCATAGCCGTCTCCGCCTCCATCGTGCTGGGGACGAGCAAGGGCATAATATTAATGTTTGATTACAACCAGGTCTTGAAGACCATCATCGGTCCGGGCACCAAGGCCGTTGAGTCTGGCGCCATCACGGCAATTGCTGTCTCGGCGGATCACACCACCATCGCAGGCGGCCATGCGAATGGAAGCATTTTCACCTGGGAAGCGAACCGCGCTTCCAGACCCTTCCTCTCTATTCCGCATTTAGACCCGTCGCACCTGCAGAGTCGCACCATGGATGGGCATCTACCCGGCGTCGCGGTCACCCATCTTGGGTTTCTGGGGACGAGGCACACTGCGCTGGTGTCGGCGGATGACCGGGGCATGGCTTTCTCGCATCTGGCCACGAGAGGAACAGGCTCTCTGGGACGAACCGTGAAGACTATGCGTATTCTCGGACGGTACCCGAACGCCGCGCCTCCTCCTGGGAAGCCGCTCAAGCCCAGCACAGTCCTAGCATTTAGCCCTTTGCCCTTGGGTAATACTGAGCGCGCGACGGATACCATGGGCCTGACAGCTATGTTGACACCCTATCTTCTGGTCATTGTGTCCTCGACGCCAGTTGCTCAGACCCAACATAAATCAGCCAGACCGAAAGACGTTGCGCATCACAGCGCAATGACCGGGTGTCTGGCTTGGTTCCCCGCGGTGAAGCTTAAGGTTCCCGATCCTGTCACAGGCAGCGATATCTCCAAAGTCAAATTGGTCTACTGCTGGTCCAACGTCCTGACCGTTCTGGACGTGGACGAGATACCCTCGGAGAACAAGGACAAGCCACCGACCCTCAAATTCAAGGCGCGAAGCAGATGGAAGTGTGAGGAGGCCATTGTCGCGGTCCAGTGGCTCAGCCGATCTGTGCTGACCATTTTAACCATATCACAACGCTTGATCGTGCTCGAGGATCGGACCATGCGTATGACCGAAGGTTTCGACCTCATCAACAAGTTTATATATCATGCCGACCTTTTCTCAAAACAACTGCATACGTTGGTGGAGCAACTTGATGAGGAAGATACGTCCATGCACGGAGTAGTCGCTGATGCCTTTTACATGAGCTTCAAAACCTACAAAGGCAAGATCTTCCTGCTCGGGTTCAACGACGTCTCGATAGGGTCACTCTCGAATTGGGCTGATCGTATCATTGCTCTGATGGAGAACGGCGACTATGTCGGCGCCATTCAGCTTGGTACATCGTACTACACTGGCGATGCGGACAAGCTTACGATTGGCTTGCCCGAAGACACCGAGCTGCGCCACGCGATGGTGCGCGAAAAGCTAATGGAAATCATGAGAGCGTCGCTCAAGTACGCCTTCACGCAGCGGCAGAAAGACAGATCTGCTGCCGATGACAACCACCTCCGTGAGCTGGCCGAAACCTGCTTCACCGCCTGCCACAGTGTTGGTGACATTGATTTTCTCTTCGAAGAGATGTACGAGTGGTATGAGGACGCCGGCGTGGAAGGCATCTTCCTCGAGACTATGGAGCCATACATTCTTGAGAAGAGCATCACTGTTGTGCCACCCGCTATTGTCAAGACGACAGTAACCCATTATGTCACCAAAGGGTGGGAAAGCCGTCTCGAGGAGATGATTGTCCACATGGACACCATGACTCTGGACTTGGATCAGATCACACTCCTGTGCAAGCAGCACAGTCTTTACGACGCACTGATATATGTCTGGAATCAGGCACTGAACGACTACATCACGCCGCTGATCGACCTGCTAACTTTGCTGGTGCCTCTGATGAGTAATGGCGACTACATGTCTTCGGGGAACATGGAGGACGAAATCTACGGTGTCAATGCGTTGAAGATGTTTCCCTATCTCTCATACACCTTGACGGGCAGAGTATACCCCACCGGCGAGGCCATGGATGATGGAGTTGCCTCAAAAGCTAAGGCTGAGATTTACTGGTTTCTGTTTTCAGGAAATAGCGTCACATGGCCCAAGGGCAGCAACCGTCGGTTCCTAACCCGGCCAGACCAGCACACTGAGCCGTCCTTCCCGTACCTCAGGTTGATCCTGAAGTTCGACGCACCCAGCTTCCTGAGCGCTGTGAACGAGGCCTTCGAAGATTCATTCCTCAATGACTCGCCTGAGAAGCAGGTTAACGGTGGCATCAGAGGCGACGTCCCCGAGGAGCAAATATTCGGACTCACGGTCGATCGCCAGTACATCGTCTCCATTCTTTTGGAGATTATGAACCCCTCCGATTTTGCGGCAGAAGACACCATATACCTCGACATGTTCATCGCCCGCAATCTTCCAAAGTTCCCGCAATACTTGCTTTTCCCGGGCTCGACGCTTACTAAGGTCTTGACTGGGCTTTGCAATTACCCAGGAGCTGACCTTGCCGAAGATGCACAACTCAGCGCCGAATATTTGCTTTCGATATACCAGCCGCCAGACGCTGACACTTTGATTCCCATGTTCAAGAAGGCGGGCTTCTACCGGATATTGAAGAGGCAATACAAGGTTGACAAACAGTATGGCAAGCTTGTCCAGACTTATTTCGAAGACCCCGCTGACCGGGACGCCGTCTTTGAATGCATCGGGGACTGTCTTCGGCCACACAGTGGCCTGAACCGCCGACAGGTACAAGAAGTCCTTGAAGCAATCAAGAACAATGCCAGGGAACTCCTCGGAACAAACCCATCCGAAGCGGCGAAGGTACTGGCAGCGCAGTCTGTAGACTTGCATCAACACATCTTGGACTCAGCCCAGGACGCACCGGAGCTGCAGTTCTTCTACTTGCGGACATTGCTCGAGCCCGAAAAGCGAGACGCGGAAAGCCCAAGCAACCCAGATCGACTTCTCATCGAACGTTACGTGCAACTCATGTGCAGCTACGATTCATCGCACGTATCCGACTACATTGGTTTGGTTCAATCTGTGAACCTCAGGCTTGATGTTCTGCTTCCTGCAATGGAAGAGACGGGTGTGATCGATGCTGCAGTTGTTCTCATGGCACGAGAGGGCCAAGTCAAGGATGCCATGGACAGGCTTGTTAAGCACCTCGGCACTCTTGAGTCAGCGTTACAAGGCATTCTGACAGGTGCACGAAAGAGAAACCCGACTGACTTGCAGTCAGGGGCCGAGGAGACCCTGCGAGCATTACAGAAGTACATCCACGTGGGCATTTGGCTTTGTCAGGGCCAGACCAAGTCGTCGAAGAAAGCGAATGGCGTTCAACAACGGAAGTCGAAATCAACTACGGAAATACTGTCACCGGACGAAGAATTATGGCTCAGCCTGATCGATGCGGCAGTGCAGACCACGCGACAGATTTCGTCTACCATTGAATCATCAGGCGGCCTCCAAAATGGAGTCTCGTCCGAGGATGCCCAGACCGAGGCTCTGGACAGCATGGACAAGGAGAAGCTTCTGACGCTTTTACGGTCTTTGGTGCAGCACACCTTCACGGCCCTACTCACCACGACCTCTAGCCCTGCTGGGGCGCAAGCTGGTGGCAGACTATTGACGAATGCCGGAAACAACCTGTCGTTCCTCCGTATTTTGCGAGCTTTTCTCACTAGGGCCGCGGCATCTTCACCGAATCTTGCAGATCTCCGCTCCGTGTTAGCCTCAATATTCTCAGCCTACGCATACGAAGAGTCAATTCTCCGGCTCTCCAACCGTCTTCTGGAGCGAAGTCTGTTTGTCAATGTAAAACAGGCTGTGGACCTCAGGCAGCGAGGTTGGCGCCCTAGAGGCTCGACTTGTGAAGCTTGTGGTCGCCGCATTTGGGGCCCTGGTGTCTCCGGTAATGTTTTTGAGGCATGGGAGGAAAAGCAAGCGCGCGACGAGCAGCTGAGGGCTGAGAAGAAGGCTCAGGTCATCGCATCGCAAGAGCGTGGAAAGGGCAAGGCAGCCGGAGACGCTGGCGAAGCATCGCAGGCGGTTTACGACTCGAAGGGGAAAGGCAGAGCTGCTCCTGGTATCTCGGCGCCCGCAAGCGAGGAAGTTGGAGCAGGAACGGAAGAGGCCGCAGACGGCACAGATGGCGCAGATGGCGAGCATGATGCCGTGGGAAGAACTAAAGAGCAGCCGCTCGGGCCGCTGGTGGTGCTGGCCTGCAGACACATTTATCACCAAAGCTGCCTGGACGCCTACCAGTCTCGGCCAGAGGTCGAAGGAGAGAGTCGCAGACTCGAGAGCCACGCAAGAGAGTACAGGTGTCCGATTGACGGGTAGATGAGTTATATCTTCTGTGTACTATGTACAAACTTTTACGAATTCACGAATGACAGTCGAAGTTGCCTCGCGCTCTGGTTCAAGTACCCTGGACCTCGCCGAGGTCTGGATGTCGTTGATACTCCATACTAATCACCTGGAGGTAGGGATGATGTTCGATCTACGTCGGTGACTTTTGTGATTGGAGAAAATCTCTGTATTGGCAGTCTGGGCTTTTATGTTGCCATTGGCAGTAAAAGCATTGAAAATTGTGCCAAGCACTCATGATGTGCTCTTTGGCAGCGGGTGAGTATTGGCATCCTTCCGTGAGAAACGTGTATGCGACGTTGATTTAGAAGTACCGACCATGTCATAATGCAGTCGCCAAGTCTGCGGTTGTAGTACCATTTGCCCGGAGCGTTACATCATTTGTCCGGATTGTGCACCGATGTCAGGTCTTGGCTCGCTGACTAGTGCGTCGATCCGGCAGCCAACACACGGGAAGAGGTTCACCCGTCAAGCTGGATTCCGGTGAGCTCGGTAGCACTGGGCCCCAAGAATGGTGTCACAGCATGCCCTTTTACGACGAGGTCCACGGATGTGTGCCTCCGCAAGTCTCCGGGAGATCGTCGACGGAGACGGGGACCACACGGTGCCTGGTGGGGCCGAAATTGGTCCCGGAAGATCGGTGCGTCGGCCACTCTCCGCCCCGTGGTCAACTTTTCAATATTGGCTCCCTTTCCATCTCTCTTCAATTTTCTTCCCCAAAAAGGAATGCATACAGTCCACTTCCATGTGCGCTAGCTACTTCGACTCCAATTCGACGTCATGTGGGGGAGCAATTGTCCGAGCGGTTCACTGCGTCAATTGAGACTGGCACCGTCAACACGAGCGACCGACTCAATTCCAACCGCCCATGCTCTGGACTTCGGCAATAACCTCTAAAAGTCACACCATTGGCTTGTCGACTTGGCGGCCGAGGTTGCCGCCCGAAGCGAGGACGATACTGACTCAAATTGAGCAGGCAGGCCTTCGGATGGCGGCGACAAGAGCCTCTTCAGTGGATCCCCTCGACTGGGAGGCACGACCCGTAACAGGAGTTGCATCCAAAACGGGACTACCAAGAGTTCCCCCTCTTAATTCGGCCACCGAAAAGAAGTCTTGGGCTGAAGGGACCCGTGGGGCGGTCTCGCAAAAGAACACTTGTGAAGCCTGTTCACTGTGGGTTCACTCTTGTAACGACGCTTTGCGTCTTCTCACACACTTGGTAGCGAGCTAGGAGGTGAATAGGCAGAATTGCCGGCGACCGAACGCCTGCATCGCAATCCCATATCCTTGGGAAGCGGCAAGTTGGTACGTGGCGGAGACGGTGCGCTGCTCCATGCCGCGTGGGGGTAGCATCAGGCGGTTGTCCCGGCAGTGGGCGGAGGACTTTGGTCCTATTACTGTCACAGCCCTGCGTGGGTACCACGATGTGATCACGGACAATGGCCGGCCGGCAATGTGTCGTTGGAGGCCGCTTGCCAACCAGGCGAGCCGACAATGTCAAGCCTTTTCGATCATCGCGCGGATGTAACGCTCCGTCTAGGGCCCGTCGGCAGTCAAACCGAGACTCTGGCGGCAAAACGCGCGAACTCAAACAAAATTGCGGGACGGCCGCCGACAAGTCGTTGCAATAAACAATATGCTAGAATGCTACCTCGAACGAGTCAAGAATGGAGACACAGGCGCAAACACGTAGGGTCACCGACTCACCGATGGCGGACTATTTCCACGTGCGTGGGATGACACGGTTGAGCTTCTTCTGAATTCCCACCAACCAACCCGCGGGCACTCGTTTGGACCGGCGACCTGGTCATTGTTGTTCCACCGTTCGTCCCGTCCCACAATGTGAGAATTGGATTGCACGGCGGATGCGAAAGGGGTGGCGGCGGAACGGGCAAAGGGAGCACTCTCTAAACCTCATCGGGTCCGAGCCGGGGTCATGGATGAAGGGCCGGATATGACGAGTGGACCGCAGGACCGCGGACGAGACGCCTGGCAGGGCCACCGCCGCCGAAGGGACCCCCCCCTGGCCAACAAGGACGGGAGCTTGAGCACGCACCATCTCCGCTTACACTGCAACACCCAATCTATTCCACCATAGACGTTCCATCAAGTGATCAAGCGTCAAACCGCAAGGCAACGGGGAGGGGGGCGGCCTTCTGCGGTTTTACCAAGCACGCTATCGGCCGGTACGGCAACGTCCTTGGAACTCTTGGGAGGGCGGAGCGGACGAGAGTAGGAGTGGGAGTGGGCGGACTAGGGGTTCTGCGCGGTACCAATATAATGGGACGCTTCCCGCTCCCGCCCTCTGCCCAAGGGAATAGGTCTGCTTGGTCGTCGTCGTCGTTCCTTTTTACCTTTGTCGCTCCTTAAACAGCCAAGACCGCACTGCTGTTGCGGCTCTTCCCGTACGCTCATTCCCCCCACCCCAGATAACTGGGATCCGACGAACAGCGACAACAAAGAAAGTGACACGATGTTGCTGCTCTCCTTCTTCCTTTCCTTCTTCCTCCTGCCGTCGGCCGTCTTCGCTGGCTTTGGCTGGTCGGACAGCGGCAGCGAGTATGTGATCGACTCCGGTGCCGATCTGGTCATCAAGGTCACCAAGTGCTGCGGTGACATCTCCTCGCTCAAGTTCAAGGGCGTCGAGTACAACGGCTGGGGCGGCAAGAACTCGCACGTCGAGTCCGGCCTGGGCGCCAGCACCGTCAGCATCACCAGCTACTCCAACGTCATCAAGGTCTCCGTCGTCCACGGCACCCTGAAGCACTGGATCTTTGTCCGATATGGCAACAACAACGTGTACCTCTTCACCAACAAGGCGGACAACTCCATCTCTGCCATGCGCTACATCGGTAATTTGAACCGGACGCTCGTTTCTGTGGTTGAGTCCTCGTGCTGATGGAAACCCGAATAGTTCGTATCAAGGGCGGCATCTTCTCCCACGCCTCGACAGAAAGTGACCTCTATGACGGTGGCAGCAGCATTATTGAAGCACAAGACATCAAGTAGGTCCCTTTACGTCGTTGCTTCTCGGTGCTGCCGTTCAAATCGGGACGCAGAAAGATCATGGTCCAGTCGTGCTGACGAGAAAACAGTGTCAACAGCGCCGGCCTGACCAAGAGCAAGCACTACCAGGGTGCCAACTACGGCAGAACCATGGACTGTAAGACGGAGTGAGCGAAACCCTTCAGAAACCTACTAATCATTTCAAGACGACTTCGTCGGCCGCAAGAAGAGCGGTGTCGGTCTGTTCATGATCCGCGTAAGTGCGAACTGCCAGACTAAGAACAACGCCATGCTAATGTTTCTTCTCAGAGCAACCACGAGAAGGCCTCCGGCGGTCCCTTCTTCCGCTCCCTCCTCCGCCGCGCCGACCCGACCGGTGAAGATTTGTACGACATCTACTACTACAATATGGGCCACACCGACCCCATGCGCACCGGTCTCCAGGGCCCCTCCGTTCTCGCCTTCACCAACGGCGAAGACCCCAACGGCAACCTCTTCGCCCGCAAGGCCGACTGGTCCTGGTTCGACGACAAGGGCGTACGTATCCATGTCCCTCGAGCCCCTGAATCACGCCCCCACTAACAGTTCGCACAGATTGACGGTTGGGTGCCTGCTTCTGGCCGTGGCTACGCTTCCGGTGTCGGTCTGAAGAACATGAAGAGCGGCAAGACCTACGTTGTTGGTCTCAGCAACGCCAACGCTCAGTATTGGGGAACTGCCGGCGCCAACGGCGCCTGGTCCATCACCAAGATCCTCCCCGGCACCTACACCCTGACCGTTTACAAGGATGAGCTCGAGGTCGCTACCTCCTCCATCACCATTACCGCCGGCAAGGGCACCGCTGTCAACACGCTCACCTGTGTTGACCCGCAAGACGACGCCACCATCTGGCGCATCGGCGAGTGGGATGGTAAGTAGGATTTGCTGCAGGTTGCGTCGCCCGAGCTGACTCGAACTTCAGGTACCCCGCGCGGCTTTCTCAATTTCGAGGACACCCCGATGAAGCTGACCTACATGCACCCTTCGGACAAGCGTATTGCTACGTGGAACCCTGGCAACTTCATCGGTGAGTCTCCATGCTGACGCAGAGAGCTCTTTGGTTGAATGTCGGCCTCTAACCAGACAACAGTCGGCACCCATGGAGCCAACCGCTTCCCGGGTTACATGTGGAAGTCGGTCAACAGCGGCTACCTCATCTACTTCAGGCTCAACGCTGAGCAGCTGAAGACTGGACACACTGTCAGAATTGGACTCACTGAGGCTTACATCGGCGGCCGCCCGGCTATTTCTATCAACAAGTGGTCATCCCCCTTGCCTGCCGCCACGAACCAGGCCAGCACCCGCTCTCTCACGTATGTCAAGAAACCCTTCAAATGCTGTGAAATTCCGAATGAGCTGACGAATTCAGTGTTGGGACATATCGAGGGCAGAATTCTAAGCTGACTTACGCCGTGCCCCAATCTGCCTGGATTCAGAGCACCAGTGAGTGGCAGATCCTCACGATCAACATCATCAGCGGTTCGAGCGGAGACAAGTTCCTCAGCCCTGGTGTCAGCTTCGATGCTCTTGAGCTCCTTCCCTAAGTGGATGAAACGTAAAGTAGAGGCCGACAAAAATCCAGCGCTACCACTCATCCGAGATTATGGCGCGCGAGATTTGGGCCCTCGTGAGATTGTCGGAATAGGGGCAAAGGTACGGGCCGATTAGGGCCACCTAGCACAAGCCCAAAGGCCCCACGAGTCAACACATTCAACCCCTTCCCTTCTTCACCTTGGCCGTGCGGCCCTTGTGATATCAACAGCAATTCTTCTCTGCATATATACAAAGTATACGACCGTACATATATCTGTAAATATCATCTATCAGAGCCTTTGGGCCTGTGTACATACATCAAAGCCACATACTCATTGATACAAACTGCGCTTTCCTACTATTAATGGGATGGACTTGGAACGGAGGTGCAATAATGTGCGTTCGATGTCTTCGCCTGAGCCTTTTTGATGTGTCACCGCGACCAGGCGCAACGTTTTGGCCATAACCGGGGCGCAGGTTGGAAATATACCCGGGACATTTCTGGTGAGGTCATTTCAGCAAGTTGATCCATTACGCGAATAGGAGGAGTTCAACAAGACATTACGCCTTTGTCGATGTTCCATAAGGATCGTCCTACTTACAGGGTACTTATCAACAAGCAATATGTATCTTACCGCTGGAATGCTACAGTGACGAGGACAACGACGAGAATGGAGGTAGAGAATTAATTACATGTGCTTGCTATGACTCCAAAGGATGGAAACGGGCAGGGCCCCTAAATACATCGCGCCATTTTATGGTCATGTGGATACATGTGGTATATAACAACCCAGCATACACCCTAACGCAATGAAAAGAATGTGAGGGTCTAAGTTCAAAGAGATTCTGTTTACATGAAGTAGCCACTTGGAGGCGTGTTGGCGGATTCTTTCATGTGGGAGTCTTGAACAGGCATGCGACCATGAGCCGCAGGAGGAGCGGCTTGAACCGATCTCAAGGCACCTCGATTCGACCAAGAACTCTGAATCTCCGCTGAGAGGAGGCGAACTGACACCTGTCTAGAGGAGGCGTGGAAGGGAAGGTATGGCCACAGTGGCCGTCGTCGGACGGCAGACGATCCCTCGTGTACAGCATAGTCGGGTCGAGATCTGATGACTCTGTCGATGTGTAGAGGAGCCGGGCGATGGCAAGTGTCCATAGCCCTGCAGTCGGGACACAGAGAAACGTTGCGCGCGTAGACGCCGGCCTTGAGCTTCTTGCAGCCCGGCTGGGGATTGAACGGTGGCAGGTCGCGGCCGACGTGCCTGACCTGCGGTTGGTCTGGCTGTCTTCTGAGCACCCCGCCGCAGGGCTCAATGTGTCTGACGCATGGGAAATCGCATGACGGGCAGGTCCACAAGTGTAAGCGACACATGATTGCCGATGCTGTCGTGGGGAGATTGACCGGGTGGCTGAGTTCGCGTGTTGAACAGTCGAACTTTCAGGCGCAGAAATTTCAGGTAAAGCTGAATGCCATCTCGATATGACCTTTCAGGGCTCCTGGGCATAAACTTTGGTATCCGTTGGGATGGCATCGTATCTAAGTGTGCTGAGTATGGGCAACAAGATGGTTCGCAAAGTCAACACTGGCCTGTTTACGTGCCAAAGACAGAGAGATCAACCTTTTATTGGAACCGTGGTTCCAAGTTTATGGAGGTGAAGTCGAAAACCCATGAAATGGGCACACTTTTACTAGAACTGGGTAGCAGAGACGGACAGGATAAGGATAGGCAGGTTGAAACATTGTATGATCAACCAACGACATGTAATCCAGAGCGATGTGATATGTCGACAGCTAAATACATATGTCCCAAGACTCCAGTCTCAAAAAGCCTTGGCTACCTACAGCCCTGCGAGACAGACATCCAGAGTTTAAAGGACCCACGACGCCTCTACCAGCAAATCCATCTAGGTGGGCCGACCAGATCAGAGCACTTCGACCAGGTTACATATGGACAGCGGCAACGGGCGAGACTTTCAAGGTCGTCCGAGAAAAGGAAGAACTTCGAGACACCATGTAAAAGGTAAGGTACCTGACGCGATGTGCCTTGGGCGGCTCTAGCCCCACCCGTCCTTGCAGCCTGAGGTACCTCAATGGTCGTCGACCAAAACCAGCAACTCATATAAATATCAGAGGGAAGTTCTTTCTCGTACACAATTAATCACGAAAAACTTGGGTACTTTCCTCATAATTTTATTGCAGCACGCGAGCTACCTTACCTTGCGGAAAACCCAGTCACGGATCATCGCCATCTGCAACATGACGCACTCACCCTTCCCGTGCTACCTCACCTCGAACCTGAGAAGGCCAAGGTAGCATCATTCGGGGAAAGAGCAGACGCCTTTCCTTCCTCCGATCGCGAACTCTTGGATCTGATATTCCGATCTGTTTCTTCCCATCGCCTTATGTTGGCGCTGAGTCTGGAAGTGAACTCCCGTCTGGAGCCCCTGCTTCGCATGCAGGTGGGTTTTCACTCATCTGCTGCGGTCCATCAGTTCTTTTTTCTTTTCGCGGGACGATCTGTCATCGCCAAGGTAAGTTGCGATGCTTTCCTCTTTCCTTCTGTCGCCACGACCATTCTTCCTTCCTTCTTTATAAAAGTCCCTCCCCCCTCCCGGCAGATTGAAACCCAAGGCGATATCGGGATCTGGGCCTGCCTGCTTCCCTGCGTCTCCAGGCATACATGGGGAAATCACATGATCACTCAGGCGATGATGAGGTCTTCACACACGGACATACACACACAAGGGACAGTGGGTCATTTATTTGGCTTTGCTGGCATGACTTGTAGAAGATGCTGAGCCTACAGTTGCATCGGGGGAATCACTTCCTACTGACTTTCACGTCACCGGAGACATCATCTGGACAATGGCGTGGCAAAATGTATCGCTTCTGGCAAGGCCAGAGTGCTGGGCACTGCTCTTACGGACATCATCGTGGGGTGGCTCGACGGTCCACCCTCCGATACCGAAGTGCATCACATTGGGAGGTTAGCCCGTGATGCTGAGCAAACGAATTTGATCTGGCCCCGTTTGGTGTGAGGATACCATTGGTTTGGTAGCTCACAGAAGAAACTGTCGTGCGGGGCCATCGAGACTGTGATGATCATCAACCCTTGCAGGTTAACTTTCTGAGTCTTGGAAGCAGAGGGTGGCATTGGGAGAGAGGTGGAAGAAGAGTCTTAGGAGAGGAGAGGAAGAAGAGGATGGGAATGGGAATGGGAAACAGAGTACCCAGGAGTGAAGAACATAGTTGTGCTGAATGTGATGGCGTTGGAAGAGAGATGGAAGAAGAGTCGTGGGAGAGGAGGGAAAGAAGATGATGAGAATGGGAGTGGGAAGCTGAGCATATGAGAGTGAAAAACATGATTGTGCTGAACATGATGGTGTTGGGAGAGAGATGGAAGAAGAGTCGTGGGGGGGGAGAGGGTTTTATATTCCTGGGGGCAGGGCGGCATAGGCTGTGGCATGCACGTGTTCGTCTGGGAGA
>JAOWMA010000081.1:55835-168817 GCA_025962755.1 Colletotrichum tropicicola
TGGAGGCAGGAGGCAGGAGGCAGGAGGCAGGAGGCAGGAGGCAGGAGGCAGGAGGCAGGAGGCAGGAGGCAGGAGGCAGGAGGCAGGAGGCAGGAGGCAGGAGGCAGGAGGCAGGAGGCAGGAGGCAGGAGGCAGCGTTCATAGATACCTAGGGGAAAGAAGTCGCATCAATGGAGGCAATCGCCATACGGACATCTGGTACCTTGTCTAGGACGCACTTGTAGACGGCTGCAATGCCTTTGCCTCGGTATACAGGTGTCTCTCTCCCAAAGAACAATATGACGACGTTCAACGTATTTTTCAACTCGAGAATCTGGCTTGCGACTTGTCCCAGACCGGGTTCTGTTCGATTCAAAACTTCAGCTTAAACGTGGTCTTTCCATCGGGCTCGGCGAACTCGACCAACTGTTTGGCTCGGCTCCTTTTTGCCCCCGTACATCAAGGGCTACAAGTCGCCTCGCAGCGAACCAGCGGCCCCCATACCTGAGAGCCTAGATGTGTGCTCTCACACGACACGTCATTCACTAATATCAATGGGATCGAGAAGTAGCGGCCCGGATATCTGCAAACCTACCTTGGCTACCTACTTGGCACATTGCAAATACGTAGAGGATGGGAAAGAGCAACAGCGCTGAAGGGGCTCAAGAACGTTACAGGAGGGAAGGAATGATGCAGAGGCATTATCTGAGGCCCGAGAAAAGGTAGACCACAAACCTCCCGCAAGAAGCCAAGTGGCATTCTAGCCCTGTTTCCTTTCTCAAGATACAAAGTGACACGATCGGAAGGTGGAGTCTATTGTATTATCATCTCATGAAGCAGCCTGTACTTTGGATGCACCGTCCTTACCAGCTGTTCCTGTCGTTTCCAGGCGTCTGTACATGCCGTCCGGTCAAGGTGGAAAGTCCATGCCTTCTTCAAGTTGCACAGGCAGGTAGTGGTAGGCTTGATCCTATCAACTGAACAAGTTTGGCATCGGGCTGTATCCTTCCGGTTTCTCTGCGTAGACGTTTCCTCGCCACAACCTGCTTCTCTCAGAACCTACTCGGTTGCCAAATGAGGACAGGCAACATCACAGGTGCGCCTGCGAAGATAGTAAAATTGCGAACCACACTCCATCGCCTTCCGTATGGATATCATCTTGATTCTATTGTCAGGGAAGTTGTGGGCAGGAAGTTGCGTGCATATATAAGACTGCTTCTAATCCGGTGCTTGGCCCATTTTCTCTCTCCGTGACATCTCTGTCTTCCCACTTCAGTCCCATCATCCATCATCTTCTCCCGATCCTCGATTCTGTGCTCCATCGATTGAGATCAACATCTCCCTTCATCTCCATTGTCGGCAAGAATGTCATCGAGCCAGACTGTCGTCTTACATTTTGGTTTCTTTGGCATCCCCTTGCGTGCGTGGTGCATCTAACTCCTTTCGACTGTGTTTCATGTCGACCCTTTTTGCCTTCTTCACTTCGTATTCCTGAGAACCGCACTGAACAGGGTTCCGGACTTGTGCAGTCTTCTCATCTGCCCCTGTTGGTGAAGACAAGCTAATTCTGACTGTTTAAACTCGATACCTATCGACGAACGAAACGATACTTGACACTCATCCTCGACAACCGTTCTCGGTCCAACCCCGACCTCAGACTTTTTCAGGTGTTGTCATCATTGGCCTTGGGAAATCATGAATAATTAGGTGAGGACCCCCAACGATGACTACCCCAAGGGGTGTTACGACTTTTTCCGAGTTTCGACAATGAGGACGTTTCTCGTCTGAGGGGAGACGCAGCCCACTTAGCCATTGGCTAACCCTCTGGGTTAGGATACCAATTCCGACCTCAGACCTTTTCAGGTGTTGTCATCATTGGCCTTGGGATACCCCATCCTGAATCACTAGGTAGGTGAGAACCCCTAATGATGACTACCCCACGGGGTGTTACGACCTTATCCCAGTTTTGATAATGAGGGACGTTTCTCGTCTGAGGGGAGACGTAGCCCACTTGGCCATTGGTTAACCCTTTCAAGCTGGACAGACAATGCTTCGGCATGATACTTCCTTCTGTGTCGCCGCTGGGAAGCAGTTTTTGCACACTCGCACAACATTGCTGGCATTCAGGTACTTTGATGGGCCGGACGAGAGAGAGAGTAGAAGGAAATCAGTGCATTCTTGGCCGTAAGGAAAGACTCAAATTTTGGACAGAAGAAAAGGGCAGGTGATTCAATAGACCTTTCGATTTCTCCTTGCAGAAGCGCATCTGGGTGAATACGCTCTTCTTTTTCCATGATGATCGATCATTCGTCGTGGAAAGCCGACGAGAAGTGCTTCAAGCCAGATCATTAATGAAGCTGGAGCCTGGATTTCCGCTGCGCAACGCGCATATTTACCGAATAGACCAATTCTGTATGTCAGGGCAAAAGTGGCCAGAAATTGTGTTGTTTTGATCGTGTTTGCAGCTGACAGAGATTTCTGCCTGCGATGTAGAAAACCTGTGCGACTGTGCGCATCAGACACACCGGCATGCCGACTCAAATGAAATCTCATTGTCAAGAGGTTCGTCGTTCCTTGACAATGGTAAGAGGCTGAAAGATGGGCGGTCGTGGTTTGATTGTAGATAGTGACGAGGCGCTGTCGGGGAGGATTTTCATGGGGGTTTTCATGGATAGTCAGTGAAGAGCGAAGTGAGACCGATGGCGCGATTAAATACGAGTTGAAGGTAGACGGAATTATAGATGGTGGCGGCCGTGGGTTGTGTAACGGATGTTCACGCAAGAATCAGGGTAGGACAGCCCGTAGAGGTGGATGGTTGGAGTAGATGAGTTCATCAAGAGCGTGCCCCACTCTTGTACCTTGGGAGTGCCTCACAATGCGTATGGTCGTATGTGGTGATGTAGAATGGTGGCGACGATTATGAAGGCAGTTGCGAGAGCTGCAAGGCAGACCAAGCAGCCGTCTCGCAACGTGGGCCGGGGACCAGCGACTTGGTTTGTGAGTGGCAATTGTACTTGGAAGCATGTGCTTACATGAAAATGCTGGTAATGCGGAATACTATAGTCAATGTCTAAGTTGGTTGAGCATGGGTTAGAGTTGAGGCCAGTATGAATCCCACGATTTTCGCATTGGTTAAACGCCATTGGCCAGAAGACTCTCACAGTGCCCTGCTGGAGTCCAGGAGCCGAGGCACCCTGAACGATCGAACCCCAGTGAAGAAAAAGGGGTATTTGTCGATCACCCCCGCCAATTGGACGCTCTAGAAGCAACAGAATGCCCCGGCTTTGCGGGCAGTGCTAGCTACCGGGGGGGCACAGGCACCCTGTCGCTGTCTGAGCTTAGCTTAGCAGCCCGGCTTGCGTCACAAAAATAACCGTCCCGTCAATTGGACACATGGGACGGAAATGCGATCCACGGACACGAGACCTCTCCAATCTCCCACTTCGGCTTTCTACCACCACCCGGCCGACGAATCTGCCCGCTTCGACACGACTTGTGGCATTTTCCATCTTGCCACTTCGCGAACGACAATGATCTAGTGTCTCCAAGCGGTGTCTTACCCCTCCACCCTCTACGCGTCAAGCTCTGAGAGCAACTGCAGCTGCCCGCCATGGGTGGCCCCCTCAAGTTCCTCAAGAGCATCTACGACCTCGACAACCTCGACACGCGCTTCACGAGCCCCTCGTCCGTCCCGTACAAGACCGTCATCGAGGCACGAAGCGATCCAGCGCAGAGCAAAGAGTTGGCAAGCAAGATCCAGAGCCGCGCGCAGCCGTCGAAATGGAATACACCGGAGTTCTACCTCTACTTGCTGGTCATCGCCGTTGCGGTACCGTCCATGTTCTGGGTTGCGTATACCGCTTCAAAACGTGGGTAGATCCCGAGAGAAAAGAAACTCCATATGAGACTAGAGCTGCGCTGATGTCTTCTGTGACCAGCATCCGATCCCCGTTACAAACACTACGAGCGATTCCTGGCCGACGGCTGGATACCAGGGCGCAAGATCGTGAGTCGCACCCGACCCCTCCTCGACCCTCTGCCCAACCGCGCACACACATGACTTACATATACCTCCCTCCGTAGGATGTTTCCGACTCGCAATACCACACATTCCGCCAGAACCTCCCCTATATGGCGGCCCTCCTGACCTTCCACCCCCTGCTTCGGAAGCTCTGGAACATAATCTTCCCGATCCCTACGGACCTACACAAGAAGTCGGTCACCGAGCAGGGCGACGCCCGTCTTGAGCAGCGCGCCTCTTTCGACTACCGTTTCGCACTCGTCTTCCTCGTCGCCCTACACGGTTTTTCCGCCCTCAAGGTCCTCGCCATCCTGCGCATAAACTATGCGATCGCAACGTCCCTGCCGCGCAGGTACGTCCCAGCAGCGACGTGGACCTTCAATATCTGCATGCTCTTCGCCAACGAGCTTGCTCAGGGATACAGATTCGCCGCCATTGCACGACACATAACCCCTCCTCCTGCGAACAAGAGCCTCCTTGACGAGGATCCCTTCCTTGTGCGTTGGGGCGGCTGGTTGGATTCCTACGGCGGTCTCATGTCGCGTTGGGAGATCCTCTTCAACATCACCGTCTTGCGTCTTATCAGCTTCAATTTGGACTACTACTTCAGTCTGGACCAGCGCAGCGGAAATGCATTAGAGGTATGCCATAGCCCTTCGTTCTCAGTCAGACTACCCTATCCTCAGTGCTGATATCCCCAAGAAGAAGCAGCTTGACCCCGCCAATCTCTCAGAACGTGACCGTCTCGCCATCTCTGCTGCTCTCAAGGACTACTCTTTCCGCAACTACGTGGCATACGCAATCTATGCGCCCCTTTACCTTGTCGGTCCCATCATGACCTACAACGACTTCATCTCCCAGCTTCGCCATCCCTCTCCATCAGTCGAGACCCCGCGTACCCTCCGCTACGCCGTCCGCTTCGTCTTCGCGCTGCTCACAATGGAGATCATCCTTCACTACGACTATGTCTGCGCCATCTCCAAAGCGGGGCCTGACTGGTCCTCCTACACCCCAGCTCAGCTCTCCCTCCTGTCCTTTTTCAACCTCATCATCATCTGGCTCAAGCTCCTCTTGCCCTGGCGTCTCTTCCGCCTGTGGGCCCTGCTCGACGGCGTTGACCCGCCCGAGAACATGCTGCGCTGCGTCTCTAATAACTGGTCCCCCAAGTCGTTCTGGAAGGCGTGGCACCGCTCCTACAACCGCTGGTTGATCCGCTACATCTACATACCTCTCGGGGGCGCAAACTTCCGCTCCTGGGCCACGACCGTTCGGTCCATTGCCACCTATCTCCTCGTCTTCACCTTCGTCGCCCTGTGGCACGACATCCGCTTGCGCCTCCTCATCTGGGGCTGGCTCATCGTCCTCTTCCTACTGCCCGAGGTCCTCGCCCAGCTGCTCTTCCCTGCCAGAAAGTGGGAGAGCAGCCCGAACGTCTACCGCTGGCTCTGCGGCGCTGGGGCTGTCGCCAACGTGCTTATGATGATGATTGCCAACCTCGTAGGCTTTGCCGTTGGGCTGGATGGCTTGCAGACCATCCTTCACGGCATCCTGCATCAGTGGTCAGGTAAGCGGCCCACAATTGTGCACACCATAGGACGAAGTAACTCTGACATAAGTCGCAGGTGTGATGTTCTTTATTACGGCGTGCTCAGCACTGTTCGTTGGCATCCAAGTCATGTTTGAAATCCGCGAGTCCGAGATGAGGAGAGGCATCTCGCTCAAGTGCTGATCATCTAGTTTGGGGCATCGCTCATCTCCTCCACGACACCTTGAGCGTTGCAAGTCGTATCATTATGTGTATTACCATACTAGACAATTATGCTGTATAATATGCTTCTGCGTCCCTCGCATACTCGCGCCTCTCTGGTCCTTGTGTAAATCATGAAAACGGGACGTCGATACCGTCCCACGGGGTATAATGACAATGCCGCCTGCTCCCAACCCGAAATTACGACAACTAAAGACTTTGGTCTCTCTTGTGCCCGAACGCAACATGGACACGTGGCGTACAGGAGTGTTATATATCAACGCACATCCAAACCAACGACAGCTAGTGTTTGCTGTTGATGGTACCCAACTCGGTATCGTAGTTGTGAAAGCGCTGCTGGGCGAATTTGCCGTCCATGCCCAGCTTCCGCTCCGTCACCCACTCTCTCAGCCAAATGAGGCCCTTGACAATGAGGTAGAAGACGATGCCGGCCACAGCGATACCGATGATGTACGCTGCCGTCTTACCACTGCCGTTCTCCTGGATGTTCAGGAAGTCATACGTGTAGAAACCCTGGGTGTAGTACGTAACGTAGGCAAGGGCAAGGTAGAGGGCGAGCACGATGATGATCCAGAGCATGTGCACCCACTCGAGTTGGGCGGCGCTGGTACGCGGGATGATGATCTCGAAGAGGGCAAAGGCCGAGTTAAGGCCATGCTGGGAGATGTTGCTCCAGGCCTCGAACTCCAGAGTATACCATGGACCCTTCTTGATGATGGCCCAGTAGACGATCGTGACGATGAAGGGGTATGTGGTGACGGTGGTGTAGTAGAAGGCGTGCAGGGCCTGGAGAGGCCGTGGGAATCGGTCGAGCAGCGGAGTCCCCGAACGAGCGTAAGTGAAGGTGTGGACAGCGGAGATGAGGAAGTAGAAGCCCAGGCCCCAGAAGGTGAGGACGGTGAAGAAGGAGAAACTCTGCCGGACGTTCTCACAGCCGCCGTACTCTGGGCGAGAGCACGTCCAGCCGATGATGAAGAAGCGGACGACGAAAATATAGAGACTCTGCGGAGATCAATCATGTTAGTACGTAGTCGAGCAGAATTGGTGTGGATGGCGGCAGCCAATGGATCGACGTTGCGACAGTGACAAGCAACCAAAAGACGCGACAATAAGGGGCGAGTAGACTCACGATCAGAGCGCGACAAGCTCCCAGCAGGTAGGGAGGCAGAAGCCACGAGGTCTCGAAGCGGTGGGACGGGTCCCAGAGATCCCTCCCGAAGCGGAAGGCAGCGAGCATCTTGATCTGCCTTGGACTTCCCGCTTGTCTTGACGTGGGAAAAACCTTTGCTTGACGATGTTCAGGTTTTTGGAGTTGAGACCGGGAATTGGGGCAGATTCGAGGACCCAGAGAGGTTTTTGAACGTGGGCCTTGGCTTTCGGCGCGGGTCGTTGAGCCAGGCAGGGATGTGCTCCGTCGCCTGAGAAGCGCAATTACGTCGCACGCCGGGGGGACCTGGCCCCGGGAGCTGCTATGTTTGTCGTTATGGGGTTCGGTGTCGTGTGCCACGTCTGGCTGTCGCGAGTTGTCTGGTTTCTCGTGTGCCGTGTTTTGCGGTAGAATACGTCGGCCTGCGGATCCGATAGTGTCGGTCTCGTTGGCCGTAGGGATAAGAATGGCCTACGTCTGCCGAGGATGACAGAGCCTGAATCGACGCCCAACGATGGTGATGATGAGCTATGTTTCTTTTCGGCCTCGGCGCAGAGCGCGCGAGCAATCAGAGTCGGCCCCGGCGTTGTGGCTGATGCCGACGGGAAGTGGCCGTTTTCCCTTGTTTGCTTCCTATTTTGTCGGTCGAGGCCAGGGGCCTGGTCCAGAAAGAGGGCCTTGACCGTTGCTGCAGCTAGGTAGCCGGAGATGATGTGGGGAGAGAGGAGGTGCAGAACGGAGAATGGAGCACGAGGAGCGAGCAACACTGAAAAAGGAGAGAACGAGGGGTTGAATTTTTTTTTGGTCCCAGCATGGGTTGAGAAGCCTCATATGTGGCACGGGCGAGGTCCTCTTGTACACTAGACAATGGATGGGTTTACCCGGACGGCTGCAACCAGGAAAACAACTCAGACCTAACCACTGTCCAACTTCTGAAGATGTAAGCTCTGGATTGCTGGGGTTCGCTGACACCGGTCAGCACCAGCGCAGCTGCCTGCGCGTAGCCACGACGAATTGGGTATTGCCCAGAGGAATATCTGACGGTACGAATCGCTGCTTTCCCAGCGAGCAAGCTGATGTAGACTTTCACAGATGCCGCCGTCGAAGATAAGGGGGGCTGACCAGCTTCCAACCGCTTCAGGGCTGAGGATCGTGGATGCTGTGGCTTGGCATTGGCGCATCATTCTGATGCTGTCGTGCATGCAACTGATAGATCCCGAGGTAGCCTTCATCGTGCATGCTGCGGGGTGAGGCCGATGCAGATGGCAGAAGGAAGAACTCTCGTCTTGGGTAAGCAGATTGTAGATCGATCTCTCCAGCTGAACCGGCCGTCGATCAGAGAAGCGTCGGCCGGCTGGGTCCCAGGGCGAGAGTGCCACAGCCTCTCCGAACCGATGCAGGGAACCACTTGTATGACGGGATCGAACCCAGGACAGGCCTTGCAGTTATGAGAGCCAGCCGCGCAAGACGGCCGAATCGTGGATGCTCGTCATTTCCGCGCTTGCTTTGGGACGGAGAAGCGCGATGCAGTCGTGTCCGACGCCACTCTCCGACCCTGGGGGGGGAGAGCCACCAGAGGCCGACATGGAGGAGAGCGCCGCACTGCCGCGAGGGTAGTCATGGGCCATGGCCCGTGGACTGACAGGAGGCATCCAGAAGACGATGAGTCCGCCTTCCGACAGGAGCCACATGGTGGTCATCGTGCAATTAAGTAATGCCCTTGGCGACGGTAACGCGGAATCACCACCTCCCTAGCGCTGGGTACGGACAGTCCCACGGACGGCCCACCAGTACCTGGCCCTGCAGACTGTGGCCCGTCGCGATTTCATGCTCGTCATCATACCTGACCTTGCTCTGTCCAGAGAAGCCCCTTCCAGAATGCTCGTGTAAGTGATGGTGTCGTATCCCAGATCGCGACGGGTGGGCTGAAAACCAATATTTCGCCAACCCAATATCAACCAGTGCCATTTGAAGTCTTGCGAGCCACCCAATAGCCTGTGCTAATCTGACTCGTCCGGGTCATCGGGTCGGCAAAAATCGTCAGCGGGCCGCTTTGGGTTATTTATTGATTTTTTAAAGGCACTGAGTCCTTGACAGGTCGACGTCGTCAGTCGCTGGGCAGCGACGGAAGTGACGGCGACTCGTGTCAACTGTCACTGCTGAGAGAGATGTGACAGATTAGCTTGATTCGGTCAAATCGAACGATGCGGTTCGTTGCCTGCCAAACTCTGGATGACTCCAATCATTGCAATTGGCATCGAAGTGGTTGCCCGCACAGACTCGAGCTGCGATACGTTGACTTGCATGCCACGGCGTTGGAACGAACCCGATGAGGCTCCATCGTTCATCTCATCTCTTTTGGTTCTTCGTCTCTCCTCATCTCCTCATCTCCCCTGTTCCAGCCACGTCAAGGGTGTCGTAACCAAATTTTGAAAGGCGGTCAACGGCTGGGGAAAGAAAGCCAAGGACCCAAAATGGTCGCTGCTGACGGGGCCAAATGTCCAAATTGATCAGTAGAGAAGGCATCCAGGGGTTGGTCAAGGGGGAGTGAGCGGGTTCCGTAGACGGGAGGCAAAGCCGATCGATCGGGCCAGTGAGCCTATGTCCGCACATGGAAATGAGGCCGGAGAGGCGAGCCCTTGATGCAACCTCGTGTAGAGCAGTGACCAAAAGAGACGGTGAGCAACGTCGTCGTCAAGCGATACAGTCGGCGGTTTGAGAGTCAGGAGTAGCCTCGCTGCTTCTACCAACACAGGCCGTGCGGAGACAGGGCCGAGTTGTACTGGCCGTTGGGCCGGGCCAAGAGAAGGCGGCAAAGCAAACAAGAGACAAACGAGGCCAGAACTGATGGAGGTTGCAGGTTGCAGTGCCATTTTCATCTCGGCGGGCGGCCAATGGGACACCCAATGGAACATATAGCAGGCATTCATGTTCCATTAAAGAGACTTTGGCAAGTCATTCAAGAAGGAAGAGCATGTCCCAGGCTGGCCGTCCCAGCAGGGGTTCAGGCCCGATTGAGACTCGTTCCTGCACAAAACGAATAGTACGGCGGCCCTAAGGTAAGGTACCTTATCTCCTCTGTGGCAGCGCAGCGATGCGGAGTGGGAGCTGCGAATGCCCTGCAGAGGCGAGGTTGCTGAGGTGGGCGCCAGACGGCAGACGCCAGACGTCGCGCCGGTGAGCTCTGCCGTGGCGTGGCTGGTGGCTGACGACCGTCCGGGGCGAGTGCGTTAGCGTGCATGCAAGAGGCTGCAGGTTGCGATTACTGCGTCAATGGCGGCCGGTTTGTGTGTTTTGTTTCCTGGCGACGGGTGCATGTGGCAGTGGATGTGGATGCAACGCTGGAATCGAGTGATGGATGGCATGCATCTGCCCTTGGGGCTTGGGAGACAGACACAGACATGGACACAGACGCAGACGCAGACGCAGACGCAGCGCAGCGCAGCGCTGTTGATGGTTCCTCCCGAGGAAACAGCCGTGCGAAGAGCAGCGGGTGGGGAAGAGCGCGTGCGCCCGCGCATTCCGTGCCTCTGTCGTGGGTTTGCGCAAGTCGTCGTTGTCGTCGTCGTCGTCGTCGGCCCATGAGTGAGCGCGCAGGCGGCCTGGGCTGAGTGCTGCGTTGCATCTGCACATGGCGGGAGGGGAGGGTTGGTACACGTACTCCTGAGCGGTACTCTGAGGCCGGTACAGATACTTTTGGCTTGGTGGCTGCATGCGCACGCAGGCAGGAGCTTCGGCGGGCATCCCACGGGCGCCGGGGTGGCAGCAGTCTCGGGTCCTGCCCTGGGTCGGTACGTGATGCGTGCCTAGTAAGGTAAGTAGGTACCTATGTACCTACCTAGCTTAGGTAAGGTACCTAGATTGAGGCAGGGGGCGGAAAGGAAAGGAAAGTGGGTGAGGGCTTCTGCCAACGGGAGACTCATCAGAGTCAGTCCGTCAGTCAGCGCACACCTCAGCGGACTCGGTGGCGTGGTTTGCAAGGCAAGGCGCCGTGCCTTAGTTTAGGTACCTTGCCTGGTTCCCTACGGCGTACGGAGGTGTGTTCTGGAGATGTGGACTGAGAAAACCGAGGGCGCAGGGGAGAACCGGTCGAGGGGGGTCCCTGAGGTGGGCGGGCAGCGCAGAGGCGAAAGAGTTGGAGAGGGGCGTGGCACCCCGGAACGGTTCTCGTCGAGGGGTCCCTGCACGAGGGCGAGCCTCGGGTGGTTCTGGGCCCTTTCCCTTTTGCCATGTCTTTCCCCGTTTTGCTCAGGGGTTCGAGGAAAGAAAGAGCGCTAACGTGGAAAAAGAGGAATGGCGGCAGGGGTGCCAGGGGAACCGCTCACGGGGCGGGAGCTGTGCTTGCTGGGTCCCTCCTGCCCTGCCTGCTGCTGGTTCCATTTGGACGACATTGGAGGCGCCTCCCCGTGAGCTACGTGTACGCTAGGTACCTACCTAGTACGCGATGGAGGGCCAGGATAAGGGGGTGGCCGATGACATGGTCTGATTGATTATTGAGTGATGAGTGCAAAGAAAGTATCGTAGATTGAGAGTTGATGGCACTGGGCAGAAAGAACGGCCCTGCTCACCTCACCTCAATGTACGTGCCTTCCTTGCCTCAGGTAGGTAGGCACCTAGGTGCCTTACCTTACAGGTAGGTAGGTGTACCTTAGGTAAGGCACCTTCTCTGTACGGCGGTAAGCTTCAGTTCCTCCGCAGAAAGGGAAGGAAAGACGCACCACGCAAGGAGGAGCTCCTGCCCTGCGCTGCTGCGACGCGACTGGACAATGGCCGCCGTGCCCCCACACTCCCAGCGGCGGTCACAGGTGTCACTGTCACTGCAATCCGACAGTTGGGCTCCATCCATCCAACACGTCCCATTCCAGCCTCTGCTTCCTTTTTCCCAATCTGAAGCCCCAGCCCGCGCGCGACAGCAGCCAGACCGGCAGCAGCCACCACCCCCGAACGGGTCACATACGCCGTAGCCTTACAGGCGGTTCTTTTTGCCTGCACCTCTGGCCTCCGGGCCATGAGCTGGCCATGTCCAGATACCTCCTCGTAGGTATCCGTCTTACTCTGAGGTACCTGCCCAAAGTACCTTCCTTGCCTTGCCTCGCAGTCCTCACTGCAGTCTGCACCTGGCCGGGGGGCCGGCCATGCTCCATGCCATCCATGCCTGGTGTCTGGGCCTGCCTGGGTGGTGGGTGTCCCTGTACAGTAATGGAGGTACCTTAGCTCCCGGCACTCGTCCATTCATCCACCCCAGGGCAGCCCATTCTTTCATTCAATTCAGTGGAGGGCCATCTGTCCAGGGCAGGGCCATCCATCCATCCATCCATCCTTCCTCCAGCCAACCAACCGGCCGGCCAGCTAGACTGCTTCTTTTCTGCCGCCCTTTCTTTCCTCCCGTCGCCGTTGTCGTCGTCTTCTTCCACCTCAATCCCGGATTCACGCCTCAACCTTCCCTTCTCTCGCTCTCTTCCCCCTCTCGCCGCCGTCGTTGGGAAAGCCCTTTGCCGTGCCTCTTGGCTGGAATGCCCTCTTCTCCCCTCCCCGCCATCCTCGCCGCCGTCGTCATCGCCTGGCCTGTCGCATTCTTCTTTTCGCTTCCCATCCTAACCCTTTATTCGTAATACTAATATTATCACACCTCACTATAATCTATACCTTACCCTGTCTGGCCTTACCTTGCCTCGCCCTCCCTCCTTACTCACCCGCCCTTTTCCACCACCACCACGACCCCGGATCTATTCTTATTCGCTCTCCTCACGGCCCCCTCCATCAACCAGGGACTATCCTGCCTGTCATGTCTATCTGCGACTGTTAAACACGACCGGGTCCTTTTCAGCGCGGCTCTCCCTCTGACAACTGCCTGCCTTCTCTTCTTCCGCCCACCACCAACCACACAACCAACCCGCTATCGTCTGTGAGACCGGTAGTCGCAGTGGTGCTTCGACAAGCGCCAGTGTCGCACAGGGTTCTACATCGCATCCAACTGAGGCCCTCCGCCCTGCCGCGTGTTGCACCGCGCCCATTCGATCCCGAACCCTCCCGTCAAACGGCCGCGGCAGTCGTCATACCTCAAATGCTCTCTGCAGCTGCCACATAAGTACAGAGAGACAGCTTTTGTACGCCATGGCTACCTCGACTGGATTGCCGCGCATGTCCTTCGGGGCCAACCAGGCTCTCGACCTGAGTCTAGATCTCCCCATCGTCCTCCTGCCTCCATCCGACGACCCGCCAACACCCATCGACGAGAGCGACGAAGAGGATGCCCAAAGAACGCCCACTACCGCCACCATACCGCAGATCCCCCAGCGGAGCACACGCCGAACCAACAATGAGTCTCCCACGCTGGGCAGTCCCAAAGTCCCCCGCCATCCCATTCCCTCCATGCAGGCCGCCTTCGCCGAGTCATTCCTCGAAGTCGCCGACGGCAACCCCGCAGAAAAGCCCAAATTGAAAACCGCCGACGCCAAGGTCCGTCGCGAGGAGCTCATCAGCCAAGAGCGAGATGATGACCTGCCCGACATGCTTTGGCGTTTCCGACCCGGTCAGCAGCAGCATGAACTTCACAAGCTCATGGCCCAGATATCGTTCGGGGTCTACCTACTGCTCAATGGCATGGCCAACAGCGCAGCACAGGTCGTTAGCATCTTGCAGGGACACATCGACGAGGTGGACGAATTCCTTGAGGTTGTTATGGAGGACTTCGAACAAGCCTCCAAGGACTTGAAAGAGAGGATAGACTACTTGCGCCTGCCAATGGAGAATTTGGAAGTCTTTGAGAAGTTGCTGGAGGACCGCAACTTCCGACTGGAGATTGTTCAAGGAAACGAAAAGATTGAGCACATTGTTGCCCGCACCAACATTCAGCTCGAACAGTACGATAAGGATGTGTTGCATGGTCTGGCCGCGACCAAGGAGTTCGCCATCTACCTGGGTCAGCAAAATACCGGCAGCTGGCGCCAAGACCGCCCGGATGTCGTCGATATCTACGCCGCCATGAAGGGTAACACAGAGGGTTGGTATAACGCATTTGTCGAGTTGCAGGCTCAAGGGAAAGAGTTAAACTCCCTGGTCATCAAGCTGGGCAAGATGGTGGCGGAAATGAGCAGGAAAGCTGGGGAAGTCAGTCGACGAACCTGGGTGAGTTACCAATTTGGTCCCTTTCTAGCCGAACCCAGTCCTAATATTGTTCAAGGCAAGCATTCCCCCTTTTACATTGCCCATCCAAGGGGCTCGGTCCGATGAGGCTTCACTTCATTCTCCACCATCTTCGCCTCCCTCTTCGAGAGCCGCAAGGCGATCAACCCTCCGTGCCAACAGTGTTAGTGGCTCGGTGTCCACCGGAAGATCGAGTTCGAACCCGACGTACTTCGATATTCCAGTTCAGAGGCCGTCGCCAGCGGCCTCGCCGGACCGACAGTCCACGCACACTGCCAAGACATCGCACACAAACAAAAGCGCACACACGGCTAGGAGCACGCATACGAGCAGGAGCAATCACACCACGAGCAGCTCTCGCACGACAAGCAGCTTTCACACGACCAACAGCACATACACGACAACGCCAAAGCTGACGTTGGACACACCAGATGGCCCTGTGTCGAACCCTCTGGACTTCGAGGAAGTGGAGGTGGCTCTCGACGACGCTCCCCTGTACCTCCTACAGCCACGAACATACACGCCACAACCACCGGAGCCTCTGCCGTCGCCGATGGTCACGGAGGCACCGAAATACCAACCTCAACGGGAGGTGCCCCTTCCAACGAAGAGAACCTCGCTACGGCAAAGGGTCTCATTGAAAACCACGCCCCCCGAGTCAATCCAAATACCCCCTCCAGCTTCGGACCTCCATCACGCTGGCCGAGAATCACCGCGGCAGTATCAAGCACCTGATTCAGCATACGGCTCAGATATTGACCAGCGACCCCGATACCACACCATCAATGAGCTTTCTCCGCCGGTACAACCGCCTCTGCTACCTTCACCACGATCCGAGCATCAATTTTATCGCCCCGTGCAAGCAAGCCCCCACTCGCCCCTCCAACAAAGACCACTCACAGCCGGTGCACAACCCAGGTCTCCGTATGCGCAGTCCGGGTACTGCCCGTCCCACCAGAGAAACGCACCCTCTCGCCTAGGAGGCGCCAGCATGTTGAGCAACGTCACGACTATGACGTACGACTCCCAGGTCACAGCAAGCGGCGAGAAGCGACTGAAAAAGAAGCGGAGTGCTTTTGGGTGGCTGAAGAAGGCATTCTCTCTTGATGAGGAGGAGCGAATGGTGTATGAGCACCGGAGGCAGCAGCAAACGCCCAACATGTACTACGACGCCAGGAGCCCCAAATTCTTGGATGGCAAGAGGGTAACACCGCGGTAAGTTGGCTATCCGGCCTTCGCGGTTGGTGTGGTCAATCATGGCTGCGGCTCTCGACCATGTCCCTTCTGCTAAATGGGTCCCTCCATTGGCACGCGGCACGCCGATATTCGGTGCATTTCCTACCTTCGCCTTATTACGGTCTTGACCCAGCTTTTGGGATTAAAATGCGACATTGATACCCTGGCGACCACTGCTCTTCCATCACTTTATACGCTCCTGCAACAACCGCTACTCGCATGTGGTGCATCGTCGTTTACCACAAGATTTTGTCGACATTTTCCACTTTTCACTTTTCACATCTCACATCTGTTCTGCTCGCAACTCGGGAAAGGAAAGACGAACAACGTCAACCCGCCAGGTGTTGGGGCGTTTTGCAATCAAAGTAGCGATTTATCATTTTCTGATGCATTGACAAGCTATATTTATCACTGTGCCCAGCTTTGGGCCATAATGTATGATTCGATGAGAATCAAGAAATCACGGCCGACACTGTCAGGCTAAAATAGATGAAGGACTTTCCGATTCTTGGAAGATGTGCCCGCTGTTACCTCATCTAGGCTGCTTCGTTCTTTCAGCCCGTGGGAACGTGATTCGAGCATCGGCTCTTACAAGCACCGACGTTGCCTCTGACATGCACCGACCTCCGTCTCAAATTGTCACCGACATCCGCCGGATGATCCCCCCACATGCTTTTCGTGCATCTGAACCCAAACAACAGTCGGTGTCACCGGCACTACGCCCTAACATATCGATCACGTCTTACCTCAGCAGCAGGCTAGTGTCGTATGTCGTGCAACATGCGGGTAAGCACGAGGTCCTCTTTCCTCATGGTGTTTCGTATTCGTTAACTTTAACTTCCTTCACTGGCCGTCGCCGTCTTACTGCAGCCCGGGCCCTGCAAGGAGATCAGAGGAAGTAAGACGGGGTAAGGTCGCCTGCACGAGACATCCTCTGCGCAGTATAAAGCACACGGGGGATGTTGAAGCGTTACAGGCACCTCGATCACCCATGGTCTCTGTGCAGAATTACGCAGACTGAACATGGCGCAAGAAGCAGTGACCAGAGAGGCCAGGACGTGGTTCATCACCGGCTGCTCCAGCGGCTTCGGCGAGATCCTCGTGAGGAAGCTCTGCGCCGAGGGCGATAACGTCATCGCGACGGGCCGGCAGGCCGAAGTCAAGCTCGCGCACCTCCGCGACACGGGCGCGCGGATCATGGACCTCGACGTCTCGGCGGGGGAGGACGTCATTCGGGCCAAGGCCGCCGAGGCATGGGGCATGTTCCCCGGGGGCGTGGACGTCGTGGTCAACAACGCCGGGTATATCCTCTCGGGGTTGATGGAGGAGTTGACGTGAGTCTTGTCCCGATGAGCTCCCCCTCGTTTCTTTTCTTTTTGTTTTGGTCGTCCTGCGTTACTGACGTGGGGATGGACAGACAGGAACAGATGGAGGAGTGCTTCAGGACGAACCTCCACGGACCGCTCAACGTCACGCGCGCCTTCTTACCCTTTTTGAGGAAGAAGGGCTCCGGCACGCTGCTGTATCTCAGTTCGCAGGCGGGTTGGCACACCGACCCGTTCGCGGGGGCGTACTGCACGAGCAAATTTGCGCTCGAAGGTCAGTTCCTGCCTATTCCTTCGCTTTGATTCGATTCGCCCGTGTTTGAGGCCATCCCGCCCCTCTTCAATAAGATCACGGTACTGACACACCAGGAGTGATAGGCGCCGTCGAGACGCTGTCCCAAGAACTCGCCCTCCTCGCTCCCGGGATCAAGGTCCTTCTCGTCGAGCCCGGGTACTTCCGGACCAAGGTGTTCACCAAGATCGCGCAGATACCGTCGCGGATCCCCGAGTTCGCCGAGTTCAACGCCGTGGCGGCGGCACAGGGGGCCCGGATCCACGGCACGGAGCCGGGGGACCCGGAGAAGGCCGTGGCGCGCATCGTGGAGCTCGTCAGGGGGGACGGCATGGCGGCGGGGAGGGATGTGCCGCTGCGGGTCCCGCTGGGGAGCGACGGTTGGGAGAAGATCAAGAACAAGTGCGAGACGGTCTTGGGGGTGTGTCGGGACTGGGAGGATGTTGCGAAGAGTACCGATTGGTGAGAGAGTGGCGGCGGAGTGACACTTCTCGTGTATCGACTAGTTGAGCAAGTCACCGTTCACTTATGCGAGAATTTCGGCTGGGCAAAGATTGTGAGGTTGCATATTGTGTGCACGCCGAGAAAATTTAGAGATGACTTGAGCAAATAACGTCGCAAAGCAACAGCATGTACGGGCAATCAGCTTATATTGGTCTCAGAAATTGTCGACTCACTCCCCAACGCCATAGCTCTTGACTCTACTGAAAAAGAAGGGTTTGTCGTTCTTCAACCCGAATTCCGCCCAGTCGTCTGTCAGCTTGTTATAACTGTAAAAGCCTTTCCAGATGAGCTTATTATTCCGTGCACCCTTGCCGGCGCTTTTCATCGACAGGTTCATCCTGTAGATGTACTTCGGTCCAACGCCGTCAGTCTCGACAAATAGGTCTCCCTCAGCCTCACTCGTTGGCGCCTCCGAGTTGTCCAGACTCGAAGACAGCCGCCAACGCCCTTTCAGGCCATTCTGCATAACTATGGATGCTAGATGAGCCGCGTGACCGCCTCTGTGCTGTTCCAAGTGCTCTTTGGTCATATAGTGCACCACGTCGCCGGGTTCCGACGTGGTCAGGAGGCTGATGACGGTGCCGTCGCGGAAGAAGCGGAGGTAGCGGTAGTACGTCACAATGTGCACCGGGCTGTTCCAGGTGATCTGGTTCGCGTTCGCTTGACCAGCTCGAATGTAGTTGACCGTGCTAATGTAGCAACCGTTGAAGCGGATGCGGGGCCTGTGCCGCCACAACTTCTGCCATGATGCGGAGTACAGCTCCGGCAGCAGAGCCAGTGTCGTGGCTTCGTTCTCGTCCTGGCGACGCTGTGCCAACTCTTCCATACTGACAAACTCTGTGTCCTCGGCTTCGTCCTCCTGCGTCAGGGGCTCCCAGCTCACCCCCTTTTGCCAGTGGTAGTGCATTCCAGCAAAACCAAACTCCGTTCCAAGTGCGATCCGACGCCAGATCTGCTGCTCGGTGGCGACAATGTAAGCGAAGCGCTTGCACACCAATGAGAGCCGCACGAAGTCTGCGACGTCGAGGGCGGCCAGGTCCTTGAAGACGTGGACCAGAATTTCCTCGGGCAATTCTGCGATCGGACAGGGAGGCGCCGGGTCGCCCTCAACCGGCGGGGGAGCTGCGGCGACGGACAGTCCGGAGAAACTTGCGATAAGCTCACTCATTGTCTGCTGCTGAGTCTCAGCCGACTTCCCTGCCGCGCTCGACGTGGCAGCTGTTGCGCCTGTCGTCGAGGACTGTGCTGGCTTGGAGACAGCTGCAGGAAAGTGCTTCTTTCTGTATGCCAAGTCGACGCGGTTGTCCAGCTTCAGAAACCAGTTAGATAGACCCTGGTACAAGTGGAAGGCAACAGTTGCTCACCCTGAAAGCCTTGCGGTAGAGCTTCAAACTGTCGCCCAAACTACCGATCGCCTCCTTCTCCACGGCCTCCTCGAAGTGATCAAGGGCCGAGACCAGCTCCTTGGCCTTTGGTGGTGTGGTTTCTTCCAAAATCCTCTCTGCGGAGGACGGCGGTGGGGGTTCATCAAATGAGATGGAGCGCGCATATTCCTCGTCCTCTTCGATTTGAGATTTCTTGGTCGCTGCGACACTGGAGCTCTCCGGAGGAACGGACGACTTGGAAGATGAAGGGACAGGCTTCTTGGACTGAGATGATCGCGACCCAGGAACGGGTTTCTTAGATTGAAGCTCGGACCGCCATTGCTGCCGGAACGACTCCAGCTCGGAGTCGAGCTTTGGCGGGTTGTCCTCCATGGCACTGATTTGGATTGCTCAGGAGTGATGAGCTTGGAAGCCGGGAATGAACCTATGAAAATGACATGAGAGACGCAGGTATGTACGGGAAGAATTCGCGAGTGGCGATTAAAGGGCTGCAAGGGTTTAAAGATGAACCTGAGATATGAGATGTAGTTGAGATCGACCACTCATCATCGACAGTGCGTTGTAAGCAATCACGCCGAACTGGAGTCACTCGGCGTGTGGTCCACCGGCCTTATCGGTAGCAGTACGTACCTGAACGACCCACTATAGTTTCACCCAATGGGAGCTCCAGCTCGGTACAGGGTGACGTTTGGGCTCGGTTCGGTCGCCGGAGTCCAGCAAGGTGCCCCGGCGCCACCCATTTCATTATCTCCGGCAAATTTTTGGGGGAGGAGCGACCAGGAGCGACTTCGCAGTCATGACGAGCGGACTCAGGCAAACGGGGTAAGGTCAATTTCGCCCTTTCCCCCTGCTCGAGCGAAAAAGCTCGTGAAAGCTTGCTTCCCCTCATTCTTCCTCCCGTCACTCCTCAGCTTTTCTCTTTGCACTCTATTTCACACTGCACCGGATGGGAACCGCAACTTTTCCAAGCTCCGATCTCTCCGACCATGCAACTTGGTCCGCAATGACTGCAATCCACCAGGCCACCGGCGGCCAGGACCACGATAGGTTCGACCCCGACGACTCTTTCGCGATGGCGCGAATGATCCCGGCGAAGGACAACGGCGGCGGAGGCGGAGGCGACGACGACATTAGCGCGCCGCAGAAGATGATATCGGCTATGTCTGGCAGTCTTTTGACATCGCTTCTCGGTGAGGACAGCTGTCGCATCTCGACTCAGTGACATTTCGCTAACGCAGCTAACCACAGTGACGCCCCTGGACGTCGTACGAGTTCGATGGCAATCGCAAACGGTTACGCCGCCCACGGTCGACTTTTCTAAGCTCGCGATGACGACGAGCAACCTGAAAGCCTTCAACACCGAGAGCCTCGGAGTTACGGCGTGCTGCCGGGAAGTCTTTTTCATGAATAACAACTCGGAGCTGTGCATAGCGATGCCAAAAGCAGAGGGTGCAGCGACCGCTGTAGCGGCCGACTGCGCCGTCGAGGAGGTGGAACGAAAGACTATCAGCTCTACCATGGACGGACTAAGGAAGATCGCGCGAAATGAGGGGTTCACCAGTCTCTGGCGGGGTCTATCTCCGACATTACTGATGACGATCCCGGGCAACATCATCTACTTCACCGGCTACGACTGGCTTCGATACAACAAGAAAAGTCCGATTGCGCAGAGGCTCAACGACGACTCTGCACCCCTCGTCGCCGGCTCCGGAGCACGCATTCTCGCCGCGACTGCCGTTAGTCCGATTGAGTTGTTTCGCACGAGAATGCAGGCCACGTCCGGCAATTCTACGACGGGTCACCTCGCAAACACATTCCGAGGCATCAAGGAGATGATCAACTCAAGCGGCTACGGCTCCTTGTGGAGGGGTCTGACCTTGACTCTGTGGAGGGATGTGCCCTTCTCAGGCCTTTACTGGTGGGGATACGAGACGATCCGCGGAAAGTTGACCGACATGCGCGAGACCCGCCGTGGTAGAACGCTGGACATCAGAGGCTCTCGGACACAGGCCCGACGTAGATCTCAGAGTCGGGAGAACCACACCGAAACCCTGACGGACAGCTTCATTGCCGGCGCTGTCTCGGGTGGATTCGCATCAATAGTGACGATGCCGTTCGATGTGGGCAAGACTAGAACGCAGGTCTATCGCGATTCTCCGAATGCCGCCAAGGTTGCTGCAGCTGAGCAAGGCTCAATGATGCGGTTACTGTGGCACATCTTCTCGACAGAGGGAATCCAAGGCTTGTGGAAGGGATGGATTCCGCGAACGCTAAAGGTCGCGCCGGCTTGTGCCATCATGATCAGCAGCTACGAGGTTGGCAAGCGGGTGTTCAGGGGGGTCAACGAGAAGTCCAGGAGGGACATGGACTAAAGGCAACACATCGCTACTCTTCTTTTTTTCTTTCTTCTAGCATTTTTGGGCGTTGAGAGGGCGGGCTGCTATTAATGACCGGAAGGGAAAGACCCGGACCTGGAGTTTGCACGCCGAAGGAAACCCGTCGTGGTTGGCTTAGACACTGGGAAAACCAAAAACTTGTACATCTAGCGATAAAAGACAATGATACCTCCCCATAACGTGGATTTTGATCTCCTCCAACGTGTCAAGCCTTTTGCTTCAACATAGATAGGATTTCTGAGTTAGAAGAGACAAGATGACAGGATGCACTGTCCAATGGCGCCTTCAGGAGCGCCTCAGGTGGCTGTATGAAGTCACCACTTCGTCCTAACGGACGCCCATCTCAGGGGAACGCGACGACGCCAAGCAGCTGGGGCCGCTGCAGGGCTGCAGCTCCCAGGCAGTTCCCCGCCCCAACCAGCCACTAAAATCCGCCACAACGCGCCGGGAATAGCGGGTCAGTCCAGGGGGTTTTCGCGTAAAGGACTTTTTTTTTCCTTGCTGGCAGCGCGTCGTTTCACGCGACGGTCCGCAGACCGGCATTTCCAGCTTTAAGCCAGAAACAGGCTAAGAAATCTCGACTACACCTCTGGGCTCCAACCTCTTTCTTCTAGCCTTTCCCCTCCCATAATCCATTCTACGCTTTGTATACTCTGACAGTCTTATCTGAACTTTTGACTTACGAACCCATTGACGACCAATTCACGCCTTTACGACTCTTTGCATCTGTCACAATTCAGCCCCTACGCCTCGTTCCGCTCGCATTCCTTCCCGTCCTCCGCCCTCGGCCAGGTCAAGGGACCACCAACGTCACCACCACTCTCCTCGTCCAGGTCCTCCCCACATCAGCCAGAAACATGTCGACACTCAAGCGCAAGGCCGGCACACTGCCCGCCTCGGACAGCAAGAAACCCAAGCAGGATGGTAACATCATGTCCTTCTTCGGGGCCCCGAAACCCGCAGCGTCGTCGGCCGCCGCTACTAACGGCGCGGGTCCCGCCAAAGGGAGCGCCCCAGCCGCCGAGACGCCGGCCCCAAAGTTCGACAAGACCAAGTGGGTCGCCGGCCTCACGGCCGAGCAGAAGGAGCTGCTCCAGCTCGAGATCGACACGCTGCACGAGAGCTGGCTGGCGCACCTCAAGGACGAGGTGACAACCAAGGAGTTCCTCGACCTCAAGAGGTTCTTGAACAGGGAAACGGGCATGGGCAAGAAGTGGTTCCCTCCGCAGGAAGACGTCTACTCTTGGTATGTCCCTCCCGCCCACTTCCTCCCCTGCGTCGTGATCTGCAAAGAAAACAGTACTAATTCGCCCCGTCCTCTAGGTCCCGCCATACGCCCTTTAACACCGTCAAGGTCGTCATCGTCGGCCAGGACCCTTACCACAACCACAATCAGGCCCACGGCCTCGCCTTCTCCGTCCGGCCGCCGACCCCGGCGCCCCCTTCGCTCAAGAACATGTACATCGCCCTCAAGAAGGACTACCCGACCTTCTCCGCGCCGCCCAAGAACGGCGGCCTGCTGACGCCCTGGGCGGACCGCGGCGTGCTGCTCCTCAACACGTGCCTGACGGTGCGCGCGCACGAGGCCAACTCGCACTCGAACCGCGGGTGGGAGCGCTTCACGCAAAAGGTCATCGACCTCGTGGCCGCCAAGCGCTCGCGCGGCGTCGTCTTCGTCGCCTGGGGCACGCCCGCGGGCAAGCGCGTCGTCAAGGTCGACACCAAGAAGCACCTGGTCCTCAAGAGCGTGCACCCGAGCCCGCTCAGCGCATCTAGGGGGTTCTTTGACTGCGGGCACTTTCGGAAGGCCAACGAGTGGCTCGTCACGCGGTACGGCGCCGGCGCCGAGATCAACTGGGACCTGAGCGAGGCCAAGAAGGTCGAGGCCAAGGTCGTCGAGACGGACAAGGTCGAGACCGGTGAGGACGGCGAGGTGGAGAAGGTCGAGACCGAGACGAAGGTGGAAGTCGAGACTTCACCGAAGGAAGAGTAATTTGCTGATTTGATAGGGGCGTTTCGGACCAAGTTAGCTGTGTTTGGGTTTGTTCACGACGGAACTGGCCCACCCGTTTTTGTTCGTTCGGGTCGTCTTCCAGGATTGGCCTGGGCGTCACGATTGTTTTATTAGATGATACAGCCCGCCACGGGCTCATGAGGAATCACGTATAGACGCACGTTGGGATTGGTCATGGAATGAGCTGCGTGGGTTTGGGTTGGCAGAAGGACGAAGTAGCATTCATCAAAAATCGATCCACTTGCCTAAAACACCTGTTGTCCTGATTGTGGAATTATGAAGGACGGGATGGTTCTAGGCGCAAGGCGCTCACAGGGGGTTTCTTTGAACCTGACAAGCACTGGAGCAGGATCTCGACGAAGATAGTCGCCTTTTCATCGGCTCGAGACCGAGGGCAGGTCGCTGCTGCCTTGTCACCACTAGGTACTTATGTTGTAGTGCCAGGCGGTCTCTCCAGGCAAGTGGCTTGTTGGCTCTCGAATGCCAATCGAGTGACTATTAGCGAGGCAGGTGAGTTTGTAGATGACCATTCTTGTTCATACATTAGATGTCGTTCTGAGCGACTGTAGTGACATCCTGCCGCAACCATTGCTGGCTTGCTTGGCCACACGTGCGGACGATACGCGGAACCCGGAGTTGGCTCCGGCTCGGACCCGCCGGTCCGTGCCGCCTCCGGTGGCGGTCGGGCCGGCATAATCTAGGGATGCCGGAATGGTCGATTGCGGACTCGCTATCCCGGGAGGCCGCTGTATCACGCATGCTGCAGTTTAGGTGCCCTTGCGCCCCAGCTACTATCAAACACGCTTAACCCAGGCCGCGAGCTTGAGTCCTTGTCTCACATTCCCCCGAGGCCGTTGTCAACAATCTGTGACAATTCTCTGGATCTGGGTCACATGCCATCTCGCGATCCCGCGTCTAAATGGGCGACATTTGCTTATGTCATTGAGGAATTTAAGGGTCTTGCCATGTTGGAAGAAATGCTGGGCTGGGCGCGCCATGCGATCGGAACTTTATGCCGGCAAGTCAAAAAGAGGTATGCGGCGGTAATTGGGTGAGATTGGGGTAGCGCAATGCTAAGGTAGCTGCTGCTTCAGCTGCCGAAGTGTTGATTTGACTGTTTACCTGAAAGCCAAAGATCTGGCGAAGTTTCCGTTCAAGACAGCCGCGGCTCGCACCCCCCTAATTAATTCCAAGACCAGTAGAAAGACATCGTCCGATAATTGAGTTGGTCATTAGGTGGGGTATGGACAGACATTTCTGACGTTGATCGATCGGTAGCGCAGCCAAAATTTCAATTCAGACAGGTCCAGATGGTCGTTTCGCATCCAAGCTGGCCACTCACGGCACCGGAAGCACGCGCGCAGAGACAGGCAGGTCCTTGAGCCCCATGGAGGTGCGTTCATGCGGATCTAGCACGACCAGTCCTCAGTGTGATGGAGGAAATGGGCAGGTCACAACTGGAGGCTCGAGCGCCGTCGCATTCGCCGGTGAATGGTTTGAGGGAGCCCATGGCAGGATACCGTGCCGTGTGCCATGCCGTGCCATGCCAGCCCGCTACCGCATTCCCGCGTCGCAGTTTCTCCATGGCATCATACTGATCTGTCAGGGCCAGCGGTACCGCGTGCATTCGCCGAGAAGACGCAGCCAGAGGCAGAGAAGCACGGTAGCGAGATTCCATCAGCGCGACATCTGCTGGGATTGGGGAGATCAGTGACGCGCGCGATGCCCAATGCAAGTGATGAGGTGGTCGCCTTGCGGACCGTCAGGGCCAGGCTTGACAGGACGGCTAGGTGGATGCCAACGCACGCCGATCAAGCGCACGGTGCACAACCAATGACTTGTCTTGACGGGGTCCTCGGCTCAGTGGATGTCGAAGGACCCGGTTCTGGGTGGTGGATGGGGTGACGACGAGGATGTGCTGGCAACGGCCAACTCATGCGCTGCGAAGCGACTTGCTCGTACAGGAACATGCTGGGCCTATTATTGGCAATCCTGGCGAGAGCTGGGAAGTGGCTTCGTTGCTTTAGATTGGGCGTCGGAGGCAGATTGCCCTGAGCCTCTGAACTTCTGAATGGGAGGGCTTTGCTGGGCCGCCGAGGTGGCGTCCTATCCGGACCGTTGTGGCCGGCGCTGGCTGGGGAGGTTCGGCGACGCAGGCGACGCGGCGGCGGCGCCCCAGAATGCTTCTTTCTTATTCGAGTGTCACGTCGAATTTGCTAATTCTCCTGCGTCAATCGAATTCCATCAAGCCCATGACACAGTCGTGCCGCGTCGTACCTGGCCGGGAGTGGGGCGGACGGACAGACGGACAGACGGACAGACGCACAGACGCCGGAAGTAACGAAGCGACAAGTTCGAGACGCGTCTCGCCGTCTAAGTGGCCATCATGCTATGCCTTGGTGCTTTCCCGGCCGGGGGACGCTGCGAGACACGAACTCGGCGCGAGTGACACAAGAATGTTGGAGGAATGGGCCGTGATACGAGGACGTGTAAGTTGCTGCTGCTGCTGCTGCTGCTACCGACGACCCTGAATTCAGGCCGAAGGCGGTGGATTGGGCGCAGACATGGCGCAGGTTGTCGGTCGACGATGGCCGTCGCCAGCAACAGGTGCAACAGGGTTGAGGTTTTGTTGGTGTTGGGCGAATGCCGCCCGACGGGGGACAAAGTGCCGGGGGGCGCGGTGTAGGTGGGAGCGTGGAGCGTCGCGCGTTCCTTGGTTCTCCAACGCGAGATGTAGTTGATGGCAGCAGGTCGAGACACAGCTGCGAGATGGGGTGTACTGCGCATTCTTGTGCATCTCACAAGCGCAATGGTGCTGCGTGCTGCGTGCTTGGTGCTGGATCTTGGTGGGCGGCGAGTCAAAGAAGCTCCAAAACAAGACAGGGTCCACCCCCACCGGCGGCCAGCAGGGTGCCCGGTCACTGGTGGGTGGATAGCGGGTTGAAGTGAGGTAAGGGCCCCAGAGATGGTGAGCGGCGGCGGCAGGAAGCACAATGCGCCCACCACCACTTACTTGAATGCGAGGTGGTTCCTTCCAGGCTACGGGGAAGAGCGACAGACAGACCCGACGCGGGCCAGCAGCAGCACCAGCACCACCATCCTTCTTGAGGTTTTCACAGCAGGGCAGCCGCCGTTGGGTCTTCTGATGGCCGGTCTGACTGCCCGCTCGGGTCTCGTTCACCTTGCCCGCCTCTGCCTCTGGTGCCTTACTTACACCGACATTAAGTACGCCCAAGGTATCCAATCCAAGGCGGATTGCCCGTCACTTCGACGATGCACAGGCCGGCGGAGCTAGCGGGTACCAGGGCTCAATTAAGGTGCGGGCGAGTGATGGGGTGTCCACGCTTGGCCATACCAAGCACCAAGCAACAGAGACATTCTGTCTCGGGCGATCCCTGAGTTGTTGGACGAGGCATGGCCGGCTTGACCTCACCTCGCCGCGTGGGCCAAGATGGAATGGAGGGCACCTTACGGATATCGTGACATTTCTCTGGCCCTGCTTGGGCAGCAGGCCACGGCTGGGACCCGGCGAGCTGAGCTGGATGAGATGACTCGATGGAGATGGAGGCGCAAAGTACCTTACCTGTGCAGATACAGATACAGACACAGACACAGATACCCGAGTCGACTTCCCATGCCGATGACAGCATGCCCGCCCTCGAGATGAAGGACGCTGCATTCCCGTCCCGGCGCGCGCACATGGGCTTTTTCGTCCGAGGTTCCAGGCATTGTATTACTTGTCTTTCATGCATGGAAGTTACTGGCCGTCAGTCTTGCGCGTCGTCTCTGCTGCCCTCGTCCTGTGTCTCTCGAGCAGAGCAGAGCAGAACAGAACAGAGCAGTCCGGGCGCCGCAACGCGCCTCGCACCGTTTCTTCTCTGGCCGTACTAGCATCGTCGCCTGAGATCTTAGTTTCTCGATCCAGAGTCGAGACGCTCTCGAGTGTTGGCGGCCTTGTGGCCTGTGGCCTGTGGCACTGGGCCGGGCTCCTCTTTCCAGCAATTAATTTCATTTCAGGGCCTGTCTGCCCCTCCCTCTCCCACCTTCGTCTGCTGTGCCTGATCCTCAGGTGCCACTAGCATCACCCGAAAACCCGCCCACGCTCGAGACGTCAAACAACGGCCACCAGGCTTGCGAGCCTACCTCGCGCCGCCAAAAGCCTCCAGGTCGCTGCACAGCTCCTGCACTGCACAGAGCACAGAGTCCCACGGACTGGAGGCCACCCCTAGCCCGCTGCATTGTCGCTATTCCCCATCGGGCTGTTGCGTCAGGGTCGTCCTCAGGTACCCGCCTGCGGTGTCTGTCACACAAAAGGTACCTGCACCCAGACCACGCCGACAGGGGAGGCAGATCAAAAACAGAAGGAAAAAAAAAAGGCGACTCAGAAAAGCAGGAAAAAAAAAATAAAAAAATCAAAGAGACAAGCACCGACAGCAGCCAAGCCTCCAGGGGGACCCCCCCAAATATTACCACTTCCCTCTTCTCCAATTAATAGCCCGCCGCTTGTTCATTCGCCCCTGAAAGAAAGTGAGCAAGCGAAGCTGCCTTTCTTTCGGTTCTTGCCCAAACAGCAGGACCATCACAACCACCACCACCACTACTACCACCACACCCTTCCATCGCTCTCCTTTCCCTTGCTGGAGACTTACTTTCGTTTTTGGGGGGGCCTCAAGTCTTCTCTTTTCCCCGATACCCTCGACTCTTTTTGTCTTCTCCGCACCGTTCCGGCCGACTTGCTGCGTGGAGGGCCCGTTTCAACGACGCCGTTTATTGACTTTCGACAAACGCGCAGCGCAGCGCCAGTCCTTCGTTGACGATACCCTCCCCCTTTCGCGCCCCTTCGCGACTCCTCCCCCACCCAAGAGGCGAGACGAACCCGCAACATTGAACCTTGAACTGCCTTGTCTCAGGTTCCTTAAACGACCTGCGACTTACCCCTCGTCGACGCTTTCACGACGACGACCCGTTCCCGTTCCCACCTTCGTCCGCTCTTCGAATGCCTCACGCCTTTCCCCGCCACGACCAGCAATCGCCCTTCTAAAGGCGATTCCTTACCGCCAACATGCCTAGCCTCTTCTCTCGCCTGAAGGGCAAGGATGGTCCCACGAAAAAGAAGAAGGGCGCGAACCTCGATGCTTCTGATCTGCTGCCCTCGAAGCCGCGGTGGGACGACGCTTACACGAGGAAGACTGTCGAGCCCGAGGAGATCCAAGACCTGATAAGACGCTGCACCGAGGAGCTCAAGGCGAGAGGTGTGTCTTCTCTACATTACATGTCCCTCCATGCATTCACCTTTCCTGTCCAATGCGACCCATCCCGTCCACTGAGTGCTAATATATCTATGATTGTACCTAGCTCTGGACCACCCCTTCCTCCTGCTGCCGTTCCGTCCCACCTCGGACCCTAGTGCTGTCCGTACGTTCGTGCGTCACTTCTTCGATGGCAGCCAACCTCTACGCGGCGAGTTTCTGTCGCAGGAGCTGCGCATGACCGAGCCCATGGTGCGTAACTCTCCACTTGCTCACCTCTGAAAACGCCATGCTAACGCAAACAAGGTCATTGCTGGTGTCGTGAAATGGTGCTGGGGCCGACTTCAGGGCGGCGTCGTGGGCTGGGATGCGTACGAGCTATTCAAGGTTGGCGAGCAAGGTATGTGGCACAGATCAGACACTGCACAACTTGGAATCGAGACTCACAGGCCGACTAGATTCAAACATGGCGCGGGACTCGTTCAAAACGTTCATCCCTCTCAGTGTCGACAACGGAGCTCGGTCTTGCATCATTTTTGACTTCTTCGACCTCCTTTCCGCAATCGCCGCTCACGGCAAGATGAACGGTTTGGGCGGACGCAAGCTCTCTCGGATGGCTGCATGGTGGGCTTTTGAGCAGAAGGACACGGGTAGCGGCTTTGAAGGTGGCTACAAGGCCTGGGCAAAGTGAGTCCAACTGTCTACGCGCAGCGGATGCAACTAATCAATCACAGCGCCGCTGATGCCACGAGCCATCTCTTCTTCGCATACCTCCGATCTCTGGCTCCCTCAAAGCCAACCCAAGGCAGTATTTCCATGCTGCCAATGTCCCTCCAGAAGCTCCTTCAGGAAACCGAATATCCACCTCAGAAGCCTTCTTTGATGCAGTCCTCGACCTACAAGGTTGTCATGATCGTGGACACGGTCTCGCCTACTCCTTTCGCACTTTTGAGGCGGGCGAACCACTTCCAGTATCGTGACGAAGATCGAGCTCTGCGAGAGTTTTCCGAGTATGAGGATCCTGTCAAGGCTCTGACCGAAGAGTGTCGCCGTGTCCTAAAGTCAATCTCTTCCGCCAACCAGTCACAAGTCTCGAGTTCCAAGCATTCCACAAGTCTGCGGGATGCTTCTTGGTCACGCTTTGAAGATATCGGCTTCACCAGTGCCCTCGAGGACGAAGACGAAGACGAGGAGAAAGCCGCGGCCGCTCGCAAGCCACAGGGTCTCAGGACTACACCAGCGGCTGGTAACGTGGGCCTCGGTCGCCCGACTACGCCATCATGGGCCGACTTTCTGTCGTCTGGTTTTGTGGATGACAATCCCAATAACCCCAATGTTCTGCTGCCCCCTGACAAGGTCCTCCCGCCGATCGAGACGACTGTCCGCCAACGAAGCTCCCAGTCGCACAACCCGAGATTGGAGTCGGATCGTCTGGAACCTGGTGAGTTGGCGAGTATTGCTCGCTTCGATCTGGACGAAGCATTCTGGTGGGTTTGGATGAGCAGTCTTGCCCCTGAAGAGACCCCAGAACGGAAGTCGGCCTTTGGTCGCTGCGCCGTGATTGAAACCGTCATCAGAACCGGGCGATGGCTGGTCATGGAGGAAATGGTCGCAGGAGCTGCCCCCGAACCCCAAGAAGGCGCATACATTGCCGAAAAGAAGGGCTTCTTCAGCTGGACGCGACGCAACAAAGGTGTAAACCGCCGCAAGTCCACTGGAAAGCACGCCTTGGAAAAGGGAAGCAAAAAGGACGACCCAAATGTTAGCAAGTCGAGTATCGGTCCGGACCAGCAAGCCCGCATCCAAGCTGCTGCCGCACAGCTACAGGCACGCCAGCAACAAGAGCAACAGTTGAAGCAGCAGCAAATGCTTCAAGCACGCAGAGGCCGGAATGATGCTTCAGCAATGGAGAAGACGACTAGCGTTTTGACTCTCCAGCCCGACATCCTGCGTCAAGCATCCCCGGCGATGAAGTGGGCAAACAAATACGATAAGGAAGCGATCCGAGAGGCTTACCTTGCAAACAACACTGCAGGGCGCGGCATTGGAGTTTCCACGATGCAGAGGAACGGTAGCCATGGCCACAACGAGTACACCAACGGTCACACCAACGACGCTGAGCTTCGTCCCGAGGTGCCAGCCAAGTCGCCGTCGCTGCTGCCGCAGCCATCGCCATTGACCCAGAACTCGACAGGCTTCCCTCGATCGCCGTCCCCGCTACCGCCCCAACAGATCGACGATCTCCCAACTCCGCCGGAGAGGGAGGTGGAAACACCGAGCGGTCTCCAGCCCGCCGAAAGGTTCGACTCAGGTGGCCGTAGTTCGCCATTGCCACCTCCTAAGGATTCTCACGACCAGGCACGCGAGAACATGTTCACGCCGGAGCCGGACACCAGCCCCAAGGACAAGAAGCAGAAGAAGCTTCACAAGGAGAAGACTGGCGGAGGTGGTCTTCGAAAGCTGTTTGGCCGCAATAAGAACCGGAACTCGAAACTGCCCGAGAACGCCGCTGCAGATGTGAACGGTATGCTTCAGCGCGATACAGCAACTCCCGAGCCGCCAAAGCCTGCTCCGTCTCCTGTTCCCCAGCCCATTGCCACCCCCTCTGAGTCCAACCTCCCCACACCAACGCCTGCCGATGCTTACATCACGCCAATGGAGACGCCTCAGCCCGCCCCTGTTGAGACCCAAGCTCACGAGCCGCAGTACGAGCCGTCGGTTGATGAATCGCTCTCTCGCATCGATACCGAGGACGCCAACGAGGCCAAGCACGAGTTTTCCCGGTTCGACCAGGGTCCGTTGCAGGATCAGCCCGCATTTGTGCCCGACGACTCGTCCGACGATGCTGTTCCTCCCCCCATCGCTCGACATGCGAAGACGCCCGAGCCCCCCGCGCAGACGTCGCCCGTGTCCCCTGACGAAGGTCCCCGAGGCGCGCCCGCACAGGACCGCTGGGCACAGATCCGCAAGAATGCCGCCGAGCGTGCGGCTCAGCGCCAAAGTGAGGAGCAGAGTCGAGGTGGATACAGCAAAACCACTGACGGTGACGATGAAACCAGTGGAGAAGAGAGTAAGTAACTTTGAACACGAGACATGGTGAGAGTGAGATCTAACAACTTTCAGCCATCGAGTCCCGCGTAGCTCGCATCAAGGCGCGTGTCGCCGAGCTCACGGGCAACATGGAGAACTCTACCAGCCCTGGTGCTCGCACCCCACCTCCGATTCGCCGTTAGATTGATTGAACGCCCAGTCTCGGGCGCCACGATTTCATTTCCAGTTTACCGCGTTTTGTTTGAATGATCGCAGCATCATCATCACGAAAAGCGCTCTCCACTTCCGGTCTTTTTAATTCTTCAGACGAAAAGGACGTCTCCGACTATGAGGTCCCTGGCCGGATCTACGCTCTTCAGTAATTAGTCGCTAATACCTCTGCTGTTTCTTTTTCGTTGCAGGTTGTTACACAGAAGATGATACCACTAGAACAGCAAGTCGATATGCACAATTTTTGATGGCCGTTTCTCTTTGATTTTCACTCCTTGGCGGCGAGACGCTGAAGATAAGAGGAAACGTCTCTCAATGACGAGGTGGTTCAACGCGGCTGCAATTTGTTCAATTAACCAAATTTAAGCTAGCAATAGTTGCCCAAAAGCAAATGGACCGAATTCGCCAATCAGGCTGTATGAATGCTTCCCACCTCTCCCAATTTTATCGTCGTGAGCAGCTCTTGACCACCTGTGGGAATGGAGCAGTATCCCAACGCCAGTGACTTTTCGGCTAGTGGCTTTTCGGCTGTACTCTCGAACGTGAGGTAGAATGTGAGGTAATTCATAATTTTAACGTAGCCGTACAGAAATCCAAAGTCCTATTCCCAGGACTTCCCAAAACGCCAGCGCTGAGTATGCTTGTTTCCACTGTCCTCCTCTGTCTCTCTCCATCTAAATCTCTGAAGCTCCGCACTTACTTGCTCTTACTCTGCACATTCGTTTCCGTAGCCATATTCGTACACGATTGTAATCTCAGTGTCCGATCCCGCCAGCGACCCAGTTGTTCCACTCCGGGTTGCCCGCCTGGGGGAACAGGCCTTGATCCTGCTGGGGTGCCGCGGGCGCCGGCGCAGCCTGCCCCTGCTGCTGTTGCTGGCGACGTCTGGCCTCCTCCTCCCGCCTGTGCTGCTGCTGCCTCTGCTGCCTGTAGTACAGGAGGAGTACGAGTGACAAGGCCAGGAACACGATGATTAAGCTCTCCGCAATGCCGTCATCCTCGAGGGGTCCGCCATCGGGGCCGCCGCCGATGGTATCATCAAAAATGTCTTCATAGTACGGATCGTCGTAGAAGAGCTGATCGTCCTGCAAGAAGTTGGCAATCCACTCGCTGAGGGACCAATCTTTCTTGGGCTCTGTTGACTTGTCAGTAAGTTGCAGGAAAACCAAGTCAACACGTATTTGGTTTCGAAATTGAAGAGAAGGCGAAAGGAGGATAAGAAAAACACTCACTCGGGTCATCTTGAATAGAGTGGATGGGCCCGTGGGTAAAGGTATTCCACGCGCTTCTCATGCGCAGCTTGAGCAGACTCAGTGTAACCGGAAGGTAGGCCTCCTCGTTCACCTCCAGGGCTTGGTCGTAATACCTCTTGGCGAGGTGGAAGTCCTGCGTCAATCCGATACCGTTCTCATGCATCCAACCCAGGTTCCAGAGTGCTTGAGCACTTTGGGAGTAGTCCGACGCACCAGTATAGCACTGGACGGCCTTATTCACATCCGGCTCAGAACCGATGCCGTGGAAGTAGTAGTCACCCATCTTGACCTGCGAATCGACGTTTGACTGCCTGGAAGACCTAGTCCAGTAGAGGAGGGCAAGCATCGGGTTGTTGAGCAGGCTGGGACGGGTCTGTCGCGAACCAAGCCACTGAGGTAGGGGGAGCCAGTCGGGCAGCGACAAACTCGACTTCAACGGATCGAGGATAAAAGCAACGTTGTTTTGCGCCCGCTCATAGCCCTGCTCTGCCGCCATGACGTACTCCAAAAAGGCAAGCTCCTGGTCGCCGTAGTAGTAAGCCTGATTCGCCTCGGCCCACGAGGAAACGAGGGGCTCAGCCTTCTCAGCGACGTTCTTGTAGTATCCCAGAGCCATAGAGCATGTCTTGTCTCGGCCGACACCATTGTAAACCATCTCCGCAAGATAGTAATGAGCCTCGATCTGGCCGTAGCGCGCCGCCAACTCAAAGTAGTTATTGGCAATTCGGACGTCCTCCGCCCCACCCTGGTCGAGGTAGAGGACACCCAATTCGATCTGGGAAGGGGCATAATCTTGCTCCGCAGCGGCCTTGAAGAGGTCGGTGGCCATCGCAATGTTCTTGGGGATCCCATACCCGTGCAGCATCATCAGGCCAAGGCCATGCTGCGACTGGGCATCTCCGTGAGAGATGCCCCGCTCAAACCACCTCTTCGCTTGATCAAAGCTCTGGTCAACTCCATCGCCTCTCAAGTACATCCGACCAATGAAGCCGGCGGCCTTGCTTGCCGTCTTTTCGATGCCCTGCTTATGGTTCTCAATGATGCGCCCGTCTTTTCTCCAGTAGCGCTTAGCCACCGTGAAGAAGTACTTCCGAGCCAGGTCCAGATCTCTGTCGAGGCCCCTTTGACCATCATAGTAAATACGTCCAAGATTGTACGACGCCTTTGCGTCACCCTTCTGAGACATAAGATCCAGATACTCAATGACATCGTCGATGGCGGCGTTGGCATCCGAGTTCGGGCTCACTTTGATGGCGTTCATACCGGCGCTAGACGCGCTGGCACCTTCGCCGTAGACGCCGCCAAGCTCATCCGCAATTCGATACGATTCGACAACCCAAGCCATGCCACCCGGAGGGCCTGATCGGTACCATTCCATAGCCTTATCTGCGACCCTCTTGTAGTACTTGCTGGCAACCTCGCAGTTCTTCGGTGTGGCGACGCCGCTATGGTGTCGGTAGCCGACTGCCATCTCCGCACGTGTGTCCCCTTGGAGTGCCGCGAAAGTATAGTATAGCAGAGCCTTTGCCTGGTCGGGAACAACGACATGGCCAATTCCTGTCGCATAGTAGAGGCCGATCATGTACTGCGCCGTGCGGTTTCCGTGGAGCGTCGCCAGAGCTTGGTAGTGGCCGAAAGCAACCTTCAGGTCTCTCGGGTGGGACCAGTTACCGTAGAAGTTCATGTCGGCAAGAAGATACAGCGCATCGGAGTTGTTCTGGAGGGCGGACTGCTCCAGCAGTTTCACAGCTTCCAAAAGCGGTCCGCTGACCTTCGTCTCCTGTGCCTGGGTGCTGCCAGGGACCGGGGCGGCCTTGAGGCTGGGCATGACCTTGAGAGCGTATCGCAGGGCGGTCCAGACGAGGGTGTAGCGGCGTTCGCGCCTCGGGTAGTTTCGTGATGGGAGCTTTCCCAGCTGCTCAATAGCCATATCGACCAAGTCGGCCCCTGTCTGGCGTCAGTCCTGTCTTGAACTATTCACCTCCACCATCGCATCGGCTGCACGTACCAGGTTGTCTTGGTGGTGGTGGTGCATGCTGCTCGGGGATAACGTCCGTCTGAATCTTTGCATGTCCTTCTTGGGTCGCTTCGGGGATATCATCACTGTCGAACTTTACGACCTTTTGCGCATCAGAACACAATACGGCGGCGGCCTGCAACAGCACTGTTGGGGAGATATGTCAGCTTTCGCAGCTACATTTCGGGAGGCTGGGCGATGCTTCGAACTTACGGACTAGCCAGAGGAAAGAGCGTCTCATCCTGCAAGTATTATGAGCCAAAATCGATTGAAAGGCCCCGCGACATGTTAATCCGCAGCAATTTACTGGCGGACGTTGGATTTGAGCTGGCGACGGTGGTGTAGGTAGCTGCGCCGTTCGAACAGCTGTCCTGGCTTAGGTCCACGTAGATGGATTGAGAGCTTCCGGCGACCGGGGGGTTCTTGGCTGCCTGTGACGTGATTGGACGCGTGGGCGAAGAACGGGAAATATCACTCTATGAGAGTTTAGTGTCGAACGGGTTGCATAAGGTGGGGCTTTGCAGTAAGCGCCCCTCAGTTGCCATTCCCTTCACTGGGCGGGAACAGGTACCTGAGATGAACTGGTTCTGAACTCAAGCACATCTGAGCCCTGCAATTTTTTGAATCTTCAAGCTTTGAGATAGTTCCGCCAGGCACAAGTATTGAACCCCCGTCGCAGTTTGGGAACGGCGCACTCTTTCTTTTTCGCCTTGTGTAGATCTCGCGCAGTGAGTGACTATTAGCCAACTCACAACTTTTTTGTCCAGGACCCATGCTCACAGATGCCAGGGCCTGCGCTCGCAAGATGTACAACCTCACTTGCACAGATGGCTACCATTTCGGTGGTCAGGGAGATGTCTACGTTCTCGACCTCCACCGTCTCAACTCGGGCCTAGCCGCCATTTCTTCGGATCAGAAACTCACTCTTTTCAACCCCGCGCGGTTGGGTCAGGGGCCTGTGAAGGCGTTTCCAACCAGCCACGGCAACCTGACATGCCTGAAGACCTACGATGCGGGGGACTCCATCGTGTGTACAGCCGGAGAAAATGGTGAGGTTTCGATTTGGGACCTGAGGGAAACTTCGAAACCTCAAGTTGCCCACTTTGGAGGTATGCACCTGCGCTGCACGCGGAACTTAGGCGGGCTTCTCTGTGCGACTATCACTAACACGCTACTGTAGCAAGCCAAGCGCCCATTCTGTCCCTGGCGTGCGACTCGAGAAGCAACACGATAGCAGTAGGAACAGAACTTCAGAACCACACGGCTTCCGTCCTTTTGTGGTAAGACAGCCAGCCCCGCGCTCTCCCACAACTGAAAGTATTTCCCCCCCTGACATGCAAATAGGGACATCAGAGCCGGCCCGACTCAGAGGCTGCAATATGACGAAGTCCACAGCGACGACGTGACGGAGCTGCGCTTCCACCCCTCGCAACCTCACGTCCTCCTGTCGGGATCGACCGACGGCCTCGTCAACGTCTACGACACGCGCATCTCGGATGAGGACGAAGTCGTCGTCCAGGCGCTCAACCACGGATCCGTCCACCACGCCTCCTTCATCAGCGACACCGAGGTGTACGTTCTGACGCACGACGAGAAGTTCGCCGTCTACAGCGTCGCCGAGGAGTGTGACACTGGTGCCGCCCTTGTCGACTTTGGCGATGCCAGGGAGACGCTCGGCTGCCAGTACGTCGCCAATATCACAACGAAGTTGGACGGCAGCGGTGCCATCGTCGGTGCCGGCTCTCAGGAGTAAGTTGAACCCTCGATTTTCATCCGCTTCTTTGGCTTTGATAGCTAACCAGTCATACAGTCGCCAGGTCTTTGAGTTGGTGCACCTATCGCGTACCAGCGACGGCAGCTGGGGCTTCGACAGGCCAAACAGCGTTGGCTTGCCCGGCGGCCATGGAGAGGAGCTTGTTCGGTCGTTCTGCTTTTATGACGATGAGCAGGTCGTCTTCACTGCCGGCGAAGACGGCAACATCAAGTCCTGGAGGCCCAGCTAGAGATGGGAAAAACCCCAACGAAACAACAAAAAACTTGAAAAAAGAAAAGAAAAAACTCTTCTGTCTTGGCAACTGTGCTTCTCGCTTGGGTATCATCCACCATCCGCCCGACCTGGCAAAGCGTTGGCTCCGCTTAGCCATACTTGTCGTGCTTTCCCTTAACCTTCAGCATCAAGAGCTGCTCGTGATAGTCGCCCTCGCGTCTCGCCCTCTTCAACCTCCTGACTTCGTCGTCCTCGAGCCTGCGACCGACGGCCTCCTCCAGCTCCTTGCGGCTGATTTTCTCCTTGGCCTTCTCCTCCTTGCTCGCCTTGATCCGCGGTTTGAACCTCGCCTGCATCCTGATCCGCCACGTGGTGTTGAAGGTGATGGACTCCTCATCGCCCCTGACGTCCGCCGTTGTGACATTGGGCTTCGGGGGCTTGGTGGTTAGGAAGGTGTCGCGAAGCGTCTGGATCTGGAACGTGCCCGGGGTGTCGGCCGTGGCGATTATGTTGAACGACTCGAGCGGGGACACGGCTGCCGATGTCGCCGAGAGCACGCCGTTCTTGTCGCATCCGAGATAGCTGTGATCCATTAGCACCATCCCATCGACAACTCATTGCGTATAACACGTACTGTCCGTGGTGGCCTTTGAACCTGAACTGTTCTGTTCCCGATATCCTGTTCGCAACCCACACCTGCCGCACATCGTGCGGCTCCGCGGTAGCTGGGTTACCGTCGACGATGTTCTCGATGCCCAGCGTAAAGACCTTGCCATTGGCATCGGATGCCAACGCGGCCGGCGGCTCGGTCGGCAGCACGAACATGATGGGGCCAATGACGTCGGTTACCGCGTCGGCAGACACCCAGCTGTCGTCGTTCTCCGCGTCGTCCTCCGGCGCGGTGGCGGCGCCGGCGCCGGCGCGGACGACGTCACTGGAGGGCGCATCGCGGTCGGGCGCCTCCACATCGGTGCGCTTTCTCTTCTTGGGCTTCTTCTCGCCCTTGAACGTCAGGGGCTTGACCATCGTTCGTCTTCGTATCTCGCTCGCGACCTGATCCGATTCGGAACTCGATGAGGAAGGTGAACGGTGATGGTCGCGGCTTCAGGCGGTGTCCGGCGGTTTCCGGTACTGTGATGGTGTGCAGCTTCAGGATATAAACTGTCGATAAAGCTGCAGTCTGGGGCGTTGGTTGTTGGAGAAAGTTGTGATTACGTAAGGATCTGCCCAGTGCCCCTCCACCTCAGATACCCTTACTCGGCAGGTGGTCTTGTAGATGCGGCCACGATCTGATTATTTTCCTTTGCGATTCATTCGTTGAGAATTTTGAGCTTGTCTGGTCAGGATTATCACCATGGCTCCCGTCGCGCATCCAGTTACCGTGTCATTGAAAGATCTCAAGGAGGGTGAGTGCTGCATTCCATCTTCATGTAGACGGCAGCTTACATGTGACAATCGTGCTGTAGGCAACATCCCCTTTGAGACTCTTCAGGAGGCTTTCGGCCCTGAATCTCTGGGAATTTTGGTTGTTAAGGATGTTCCCTCTGAGTTTGCCCACCTGAGACACCAAACGTTGTCCTACGCCTCTTACCTGGGCAACTTGCCTGAAGAAGAACTGGGTACGCCGACTTGTCAAGCTATCTGACCTCGCTTACACATGAGCAGTCAAGTTGGAAAATGTCAAGGCGAAATACCTGACGGGCTGGTCACTGGGCAAGGAAACGCTCAAGGATGGCCAAGTGGACACTTTCAAGGGCTCCTACTATGCCAACTGCGCATTCTACGTCGACGCGACGCTCAACTGCGCCAAGCCCACGGCCGAGTTCAACGAGGACAACTTCCCCGAGTATCTCTCGCCCAACGTCTGGCCCGCACAAGACGTTCTCCCAGGCTTCAAGCCGAGCCTTGAGAGCCTCTGCCGAGTCGTCATCGACACGGCCGTCCTCGTCGCGCGGGCCTGCGACAGATTCGCCGAGACGGAGATCAAGGACTACCCCAAGGGCTACCTCGAGCACGTCGTCAGCACGTCCACCACGACCAAAGCTCGGCTGTTGCACTACTACCCGCAGACCCAGGCGGACCTTGACAAGATTGGAGCCAGCGACGACAGCTGGTGCGCCACTCACAAGGGTACGCCTGTGCGATCTAATTAGAAGACGATGGTGTTACTGACTTTACCATGCAGACCACGGCTGCCTCACGGGCCTGACCTCCGCCATGTTCATCGACGAGAAGGAGACGTCGACGGCGGTGCCCGAAATCACCAACAACACTTCCGCGAGCCTGCCGCCGCTGGCGGAGCTCCCGGCGTCGCCCGATCCGGAAGCGGGCCTGTACATTCACTCGCGCACGGGAGAGACGGTGCAGGTCAAGATCCCGCGCGATTGCATCGCCTTTCAAACAGGCGAGACACTGGAGCGCATCACGGGCGGCAAATTCAAGGCGGTGCCGCACTTTGTGAGGGGCGTCAAGGCCTCGGTCAGCGATGGGCGCGTCGCTCGCAACACGCTGGCCGTTTTCACACAGCCCAATCTCGGCGAGGAGGTGGATATGCAGCAGCACATCAACTTTGGTGAGTTTGCGCGGGGCATCGTGGCCAAGAACACGGTGTCGTAGGAGCTCAAGTAGCTACTGAAAATACAAATTAAAAAGAAGAAGAAGAAGAAGAAAGACAAAGATAGACGACGGTGTCTACCTGCGGCCTCTTTGTGACGTGTCAGGAAGTTGTGAAGATGCGAAAACGACGGAATTCCAAAAGGGGCCAGTTGTTTCCCATTATTTGATCAGTGGCACTCGGTGGGGATCCAATGGCGCAAGGGACGATCCGGCAGGCCCGGAGCTTGGTCCCTAGTCTATTCCGATGCTGGTCGCCGAACCTCCCCTAGAGATGGCCAAGTACAGCTTGAGGAATTCCAAATATTTGTGTGATATATCGCGTAGGATTGTAAGCCGAACAGACAACGTGTCGGGTCGGCAAATTGCGTGATGCCAGAGTGGTTGCTCAGTCAGCAAGGATTTGGTGATCGGTTGCATCATCATTCGACGAGTCTCAGCTCGTAATTGCGAGAACGAGAGCTCTCGAGCGTCAAACAGAAGCTACCCCGCCCCGCCAGCTCCAATTGGACGTCATCGTCCTCTCACGCTTGATGCTGCTGATGCACGCGGCTTAGAAGCTCCATGAAGCTCCCCTCGCACGCCATATTAAACCTGAGTCGTTGCCCAGCAGTCGTCTCCCGCAGCTCATCATCTTCTCCTGCCTCGCTCGCCTTCAGATCCGCTGCATCAGCAACACCAAGCACCGCCCGCCTCTTTCATAAAACACCCGCCAAAATGGCCGTCCCGCCCAAGTTCGCCGCCCACAAGCTCGCCTTCGCGCCCCCCAAGGCCCGCGCCGACGGCGTCCCCGCCCAGCCGCACACCATTGAGATCTACCTCGACTACGTATGCCCCTTCTCCGCCAAGCAGTTCAACACCTTTTACAACGAGGTCGTGCCCGCCATCCGCGCCAACCCGGCCTGGGCCTCCAACGTCGAGGTCGTCTTCCGCCAGCAGGTCCAGCCCTGGCACCCCTCCAGCACGCTGGTCCACGAGTCCGCCGTCGCCGTCGTCAAGGTCGCCCCCGAGAAGTTCTGGCAGTACAGCGACGCGCTCTTCAAGGCGCAGAAGGAGTACTTTGACGTCAACGTCGTCAACGAGCCGCGCAACGAGACGTACAAGCGCCTCGCCAAGCTCGCGGGCTCCGTGGGCGTCGACGAGAAGAAGGTCTTTGACCTGCTCGTCGTCTCGGACAAGCCCGGCGAGGACGGCTCGCTCAACAGCGGCAACGGCGTGACCAACGACTTCAAGGTGCTCATCAAGCTCGCGCGGCTGACGGGCGTGCACGTCAGCCCGACGGTGCTGTTCGACGGGTACCCGAACAACGAGATCAGCTCCAGCTGGACGCTGGATCAGTGGAAGGAGTGGCTGCAGAAGAACGTCGTCTGACTTGAAGGTCGGCGGGCTTCGACTCGGGAGCCTCGGCTCTGAGCTGGAGATGTTGGTGGCCTGGGATCGGCCGATGCATGCCAAACGGGCACCCAATTTACATTTTTACAGAATCATGAAATAGAGAAAACAATTGCGATTACCATCCGAAATAACCTTGTGAGAATTGCCACCCCATGCTGTCAGTGAAGAAGTGAAACAGTTGTACTTTGGACCACGGTGACCGGATAATTGAATCGCGTCGCGTAAAAAAAAAAGTGGCAGGGTGCGTGCAGTGGCCATTGTCTAGCGTGGCATCTCATCTCATTCAACCTTTCAACCTCACGTCACTGCATGCACTCTGTCCCCTCACTCTCATTTCTCCCTCCCCTCTACCCTCCGACCAGCCTCACAATGTCAGTCCTAAGGCTTCTCACGCGAACATCACTACCAACAGTCCACGCCCTCCCCGCCCTGCGCACATGCACGCTCCGGCCACAGATCCTCCCGAAATCTCTGCCGCAACTCAGTCTTAGACGGGCCTTCGCCTCCGCACACGGCAGCGGTCCCCGGACGGCCGCCGCGTCAAAGTCCGCCGCGAAGCCCGCTGGCTCCGGCGCCGGTGCTTCGAGCGCCCGGGATGGCCGTGAGTACCTCGACTCATCAATCACCTCTCAGCCCTCGCTCGCCCGCCCACGATACTAGCTAACCAGCCCGGTCCCGTCGCACAGAGCCGCAGCTGCCGGCCAGCCTCCTCATCTACCACGCCGGCTCGGGCCGCATAGGCTTCCTGGCCTTTTTGAAAATCACCACCGTCTTCTCGGCCGCCTTTTTCTGCCTCGTGGCGCTGCCTAGCTGGATCCGGTCCGGGGAAGATGTCGTGGCTTCAGTCGCCAAAGGCAAGTCAGCGCATTACCGTTCATCTCCATCCATCCCGGCCAGGTTCACCCAACATCGGGTCTCCTCGTCATGGAGAACGTCTCCAGTCTCACAAACGAATCTCATTTCATCATGACTTTGTGGACTTGCACACACTAACATGCATCACCAGCGGGCTGCGGCGTTTTCCCCCTGCTCTTCGTGGCCTACACCTCGGCCTCCTTCGTGACCTACGTCTCCCTCCGCCTGCCCCCCTTCGCGCGGCAATCCCGCGCCACGCTGGAGCGTTACGCCCGCGCCCTGCCGCCCAACGCCCAGCTCGAGATCGGCACCATGGGCCTCGCCGGCCGCCCGCGCGCGGCCCTCGTCTCCGCGGTTGACCTCCGCCCCGTCCCCGCGAGCGCGGGCATGGCCAAGACGCGCGTCGGCACCGTCAACTTCGAGCGCGACGTCTCGGCCCTCATGGCCAAGCGCAAGTGGCACCAGTACCGTCCCGTCGGCCGCTTCCATCTCCCGGAACCCGAGGAGGCCAAGGCTGCCGGCAGCAGCAGCCGCGCCCGTAGCCGCGGCGTCAAGGATGGCTGGGTCTGGAATATTGTGTACGAGTCGTTGGGCAAGCGCCAGTAGTCGGGGCTCTCATGTCACGGGGTCCATGGTGTACGATGAGTGTCACGGGGTGTCAACAGGGGGCGTGTAGGAAAGATAGGGGTTTGGCATCCGACGTTATTCCGTCGCTGTGCGTACGTGTGCCGCCGGCAAAGCCACGTCGTCTTGCTATTTTGAGAGGGGCAGAACGAGAGAGAAACTGCTGTCTTCTCTGATGTATTATTATCAAACAGATACCCCCCCGGATAGACGCTAGTCAGTCGCACGCAGCATTCGCCACGGTCCTATGTGAGCAGACGAGCTATCCTGTCAGCCTCGGGAGCTATTTTGGTGGTTTCTTTTCTTCTCGCCTGTTCAGGAGCCGACGGCCGGGTAGGACCATGACATCGCGACGGGAGGGACCACACCACGAGACACTAGACCATATTCGGGACGCCGCAGCGGTCGCCGAAGACTCACCAAGTATCTCAAAAACTTAGCAGTTTACTGCCTCCACACCACGAGACGCCGCTGACAACGCTTCGTCTCCCCTCCACAAAGCAGCCGGCCATCTCCCTGCTCAACGGATCCGGGTACCGCGCGTATCAGTCGAACCTGAACCGTTCCAACGGCCCCATCGTCCACAACCGCCACCGCCACACGCAGGCATACACTGCGTCGCAGTGTAGTTGGGGACGGGATACGTACGCCTTACTTTGGGGAGGAGACGGCGAGGGGCCAACAGAAAGAAAGAAAAGAAAAAATAGGACGAAAATGTTCCCGCCGAGAGAAACTCCGTAACATCCCATCTTTCGTGCTACCGAACCACGGACACCGCCCGAAACTAAACGGCTTTCCCGGGTCCTCCAACCCGGCGGGCGGGAGATGGTGGGAAGACAAAAGTGCGTCCGGTCGCACGCGCGTGGAGAGAGAGGGGCAGGGGGTGCAATGTAATGCTGCGTTGGGGACGTTGGTTTCTCGAAACATGCATCGGCCACGCCGACGTAAACTTTACAAAGGCGCCTTAAGGAGGAATGGAAAAAGGCGGGGAGAAGAAGAAAGAAAAAAAAAGGCCCGTACATATACGTCTTCACTCAAAAGATGCGACGAAATGCCCAGAAACTGCGACCCTGGGATCCTTGGACAATCCTTCTTTCCTGCTTTTACGCTTTGCAATGCCACGTCCCCCTCCTACGACGCATGTCTGTCTGCGGCGTTACGCACTTTATCGGCGGTACGGCAACCCGGTCTGACGTTGCAGCGAAGGATGTACCGTCCGTCACCACCGCTCGAAAGCCATGCGCAATCCCAAACTCTAAACTCACCACCACTGCCGCTGAGAAGCAACTGCCCTCCCCCTTCTTCGACAGTCGATACCCTCCGACGCGGCTTCGTTGGCCTTGCTGCCCTGGTAAAGCCCCCCGGCCCTTGCTGAGAAACAAAGAGACAACATATCCATGCCCAAGCATTGCTCGGGCCTGATCCGTCCGTCCGTCGTGTCCCGATTGATCGATGAACCTTTACCATGTACTGTCTTCTCAACTCTCATGCCTTGGAGTCACTCCCTCCATCCCGGGCGATGGAGGCGGGGGGGATCTAGAACAACACCCAAACCCGCCCGCGAGCGACGACAAGCTTCTGCCGCTGGGCTGGCTGCTAGTTGCTGCTGCTGCAAGTACACAGCCTGCTCGATGCTTCTACGACCCTAAGGGTCCCATTGTGTCCCCCCACGCATCCATACCATCCACCATCCCCCTCTACCCTGCGGCATCCATGGATGTCTCTCATGTGGTGCGGCACCTCGCTTGGAGGCGTGCAGTATTGGCTACCTACCTAGTATCCGTAAACCCACTCAGTTTTCCGAAAAACCCGACATCCGACTCCCGGCTTCCGCGCCGTACCCCTGCGTCTCTCCGCCTGCGGCCCCCCCCCCCCCCCCCGGCGCCATGCCGACAGGACAGCTCTGATCAGTCGCCGTCGGCCTTTTCCTTGCCGTCGACAACCTGGAAACCACAAGAGGACCCGGTGGGTGCTGCCACGAGCAAACATCTCCCCTACCGTAACCTGTGGCCCCTGCTTACCGCCACGAGACGGTAGGCCGGCATACCTGCGTCCCCTGTGGCAACGGTCTCCTAGCCAGGAAAGAGAGTTTGCCTTCCGATACAGCCTGTGCCATTCTTCGCGCTGAAGTTGAGACCATCTGTTTATGCAAACTTCTCTAATCCCCCCAATGTGCGGCTGAATGGACCCTGCGACATGCCAACTTCAGATGTCGCGCCCAATGGAGCTGCCCGCTTGCTAGACTTTGCGACCGCCTTAGGGGCTTCCTGGTTGAAATCATCGGCTGCCTTTGATGTCAACCCCTTAGTGCCATCGGTTCGGGTCGGGACAGCAGGCAAACTACGACGTTTGCCTCTTGCCCTCACTGCTTCGCCACTCGGTGGGCTCCTCGTAGTCACTGCGTGGATTCCATTCGAGGGGGAAAATCTGAGCGTGCAAAAGGTGGTATCTTGTCTGTATTGGTTGGCCCAATCAATGCAAGTATTGAAGCATCCTTCTCTCTGTGTCTCACACACACATCCCCATCGTACAGGTACTTTTCCAGCCTTCGCGAGGCAGCCAGTAAACAAAACAAAGAGACTCCCTCATTCGTAATGCCAAGGTGCGCGCTGTCCGTACGTCGTACGACAGCGACCCGCGTCGTCAGCTCCGTTTTGAGGAAACATGCCCAAAGATAATAATACAGTCCCGAATGTAGGCCAGGACACCGCCTTGGCCGGTTTTTCCTTCCTTGTGCCGTCCGAAAACGCCCACTACAAGCCCCTACTCATATCGATAACCATGCTTTTCGAGGCATGACGCCGGCGCCCAACATGGATCCCCCAGTGTGTGTCCTTCCTCGTTTTCGTCGTAATCGTGTACATATGTATTCGTCGCGAGAATAAACCGTGTATGGGGTGAACAAGGACCGTGAGAACCGAATGTCGAAGATATGTACGTGTGAAATCGCTGTTGTCGTCGGATTCCGCCCTGATGATAAGGTTGTACCCACGGTCTTACCACGGGCTTCCGGGAAAAGAAAAAAAAAGAAATGCCGTATAAAAACCGGTAGATCGCCATCGCTATACCAAATTTGTAACGTCGGGTAATGTCGCCGCCAACATAGATGTCAATGGACTTCGCGCAAAATCAAATTCAACAGCTCATCGCCGTTTCATCATAGGGCCACCTCCATCATAGTCCCACGCACGCTTGAGACCGCCTTCGTAGACACTCGCAACGGACTCTTGCCACATGGCAGGAGAGACAAATGTCTGCACTGGAGCGGCGGAGTACTGCTGCGCCATTTGTTGAGAAGCCACTGGCAGCGTGGCATTGACTGCCTGTATGTCTTGGAGAGACGGGGCTTCGGGTGCACCTGAAGACGGAGAAACACTAAGCGAATTGGACTGGGGAGGCAGCGTCGAAGGCTGTGGTTGGACCTGAGGCGTACCAAAAGACGTGTTCCATTGCCTGGTCATTTATTAGTGACATTCATTTCTTCCAAGGAGTGTCTTGTAACGTACTCAAAAATGCGTGCCGGATTCCAGGCTGGCGCGTCCGCCAGCGGCATGGTCTGTGGCATCCCAGGTGCTTGGGACCCTTGGTTCGCCATCATGACGAGTGACTGTATAGCAGGCGAGTCACTCTTGGTATCCACAGGTCCGGCAGAGATGGGAGGTGTGATGGGGTGGCTGGTATAACTGACTTGGGAGTGTTGAAGGTTTTGCGTATCCAACTGATGATCCAGAGAGCCAGTGCGAGCCATGCCCGGCCTGTAACCCCGAGGAGGACTGGAGTGGTTGGAAGACTGGGGACTGCCATACGGAAAGCTCGGCTTGAGCACGAAAGGTTTCCTGATGTCAGCAGAAAACGCCTCTCGCACGGCGTCGACTTGTTTCTGAAGATCCGCCATCGGCCAAACCGACATGACCCTTTCGAGAACCCGCATGTGCCGTGTAAAGTACTCGCGCGCGTCCGTGTTCAAATCCGGATCCGGCGAGACAACAGCCACCTATCATCACACAATGTTAGCGTGCCGCCAGAGACGACGGAGGGAATAACCCACCAGATGGAGAACAATGCAGCACAGTCCGCAGTAGACGGTGAAACTGAACCCTCGGAGCATGCACTGCAGACCGGGAAACCCAAAATTGGCCAAAACCGCCTCCTGGAGTCGACAGAGTGCCTTGGCCGAGGAGTAACAGATCATCATGTGTTGTTTCCACTGCCCGTCGACCGCGTTGGGGTCGAGAAAGTTGAGCTGCGGTCGATGGAGCAGAATCAGGGTCAGGTAGTAGTATGAGTGCAAATTTCCAATGTACGGTGACGAGAGCCAAGGAGGAGAACCATCCGGAGGAAAGGTGACCGACAGATCCGCAGGAAGGTCGTTCAGCCAGGCGTTGAGGGCTGGGTTTAGTTGGACGAATTCAGGGTCAACACCCCAGTCCTTGGTCTTCTTTTTCTTAAGGTGGCCGTAAGCCGTGTTCATGCGGCTGACGTTGCGAACTATACGCGCGAAATACGTAAAGTTCCGGGTGATGTGGTACTCAGAGTCGTCGCCGCCTTGAATGGGACGCGGAACACTGAAATCGATCGAGTCCAGGTCCACGGCGAGATCGGTCCGTCCTGTGGCAGTCAGCTACGCAGTTTCTATGCGTCCGGGTTTCAGACGAACCTTGAGGGGATCCAATCATAGTTTCACAGACGAAGATGGACTGCCAAATCCTGCTCTTCATCTGGCACTCCATTGGAGAAGAACCACAAGGTCGTCCTGCTTGGTGATCCGAGTAGTGCTCGTCCAGGCTAAGATCTTTGCCCATCTGCACACATTGGACGATGGTCATCCAGGATCTGTAGTAGTAGCCGCGCTTGGGTGCTGCCTCTCTAGCCTTGAGAATGAGCAGCAAAGCCTGGAGGGTGCTGAGTCTCGGAACGTCCATGAAGGAATCAGCGTGCTCTAGATCATGTTAGCAGAGCGGCGCAGAAAACTCCATGCAGGGGATGCCATACTTGATGCGAGTGCGAGCCATTGCTGTCCTTGGGCAGGATCGTCGGCGAGTCTTCCACCAATGGCAAAAATGGCTTCAAGAATGAGTGGCGACATAGCTTGTCTGTTGGTGCTCCACTGGTTGTAAAACACCTGCTTGCTCAGAACAGGCACGTAGGGATGTACGTGGTTGAAGAAGAGCTCAAAGTAATGCATGGCGGTGTCGTCGTCTGGCATGAGTTCTGGCGGGATGCGGATTTTTAGGCCCGGAATAATGGGTGGAAGGGACTCCTTGTAGTCATCCGCGTCTTCCACGGCAGGCTCCTCTTCGTGCCTGAATGAGGCCTTGTTCCTCAGGTAGGGCGCTGCAAGACAACGTCAACTACTGTGAAATCAGTCCCCGGTGGATGAATTGCCTACCTGTGCCTGCTTCGTTTACTTTCAAGGAACCCAGTAGATCAGCGAGATCCGCCTGCTGGTAGGAGCCGTCTTGGGAGTAGGGCTCAGAATCCGCCCGGGAGCTCTGCTGGAGGGGCGGGGTTGGGAAGACATTCTGGCCGGCGTAAGACTGATCCAGCATACCGACAGAGGGAGGAACCGTGGTGTAATGGATGTTGTGCTGGCTCGAAGATTGATCGGAATAAGGCACGGGCGGGAAGACGCCGTGGTCTGAGTAGGCGCCCTGTGCGGCATACATGGAAGGGCCAGGCTTCTGGCCTCCCGGCATCATGGACTGTTGCTGCATGGGAGGCTGCTGGCGGAAGCTGTCCTGGAGCTGAGAGGATGCAGTGGAGAAGTCGTCCCTCTGGGGTTCATACGCCGTGTCGGATGAGGTTCCATCGTACTGGCCATTCGGGCGAACGCAATGGAGCTTGAGCCTGATGCAGGCGGAGCATGGCCAGGTATTCGTCGTGGCCGCATCGCACTTGATCTTTCGTCTCCGGCACCCCTCACACGCTCTCATAACTGGATTTCATCAGTCTTAACCAGTCACGCCAGCAAGGCAGCGCAGGGGCGTGAGCATACCCTTTAATCGTTTATGACGATTGTGTTCATCAACGAAAACATAGTCTGTAGAAATAGGGACTTGGTTAGACAAGAGACCAGGGCGAATTCAAGGCAGCGGCGGTGGAGGTGGGCGGCGCACTCTTTTGGGTTTCCCTCTGGGGATACTGCTGGGGCGCAAACGAGAAGCTGCCCATCTGGGAGCTCTGAGGCAGGATGCGCCTCACGGAGGGATCGTTGGACATTTCGAAATCGGTCGCGGCAGGTCGATGTGTTTGTTTGCGATGAGCTTGGATCGAGGACGTAGCCTCGGACGAAGAGCGGAGACAAAGAAGCGGTTACATCCAAGTGCGTCCTTGTTGCAAGGCAGGTTGATGAGCCGACAGTCCCGACCCGAGGGCGCACACGGCGGCACTCTCTCACTCTCACTCGCAGTGAGTCCTCAGTCTCCTTCGAAGTCGTCGGTGACCAGACAAAGCGCAGCTGTCAGTCGAGAAAGGTTGCAGAGAGGAGGAAGTTGTCTGGAAAAGAAAGCAGCCAGAGAGGAGTTGTGTCTCGAATTTCTCGCTGGAGCGCGCTGGCAGGGAATTGTCCGGATTGGTGGGTGAAGGTGAGGGGGGTACGCGGGAGAAGGTCAAGCCTTATTATGAATGGACGACAGGTCCCGGCGTGAGGCGTGAAGGGTTGACGTGGGTGGTCCTTGACGGGGAGAGCGACCGGGGTAAGGAACAAGATCTGGGCTAGGTACTCAGGCAGGGCAGGGAAGGGTCATATCACTGCGTTGCTGAGCTGCCGGGGGGGGCCAGAGGAGACCGATGTTCGATGGGTGCGACCAGGAGTCGATGAGGAGCCAGGACCCAGACCAGGACTGCCTGGGTAGGCAAGGTAGGCTGGACAGTGCTGTGGTGGGTGAGGAGAAGGAGCCTCGAAGGGGGGGAAGGGGGAGAGAGCGAGAGAGGAGATGGAGGAGCGGTGCAGGGTTGCGGGTGCAGGACAGGGTACGTGATGTTGAGCGAGCGTGTGAGTGATGAGAGGAGACGAGAAGGTGTGTGTAAGGCACAGGGCAAGGCAAGGTACCTTGGCGAGGGAGGTAGGTGGTCGCGGGATGGGTGTAAGGTGATTGTACCTTACACCTTACGCCGTACCTAGGTAGGCGGAGGAGATGTTGCACGCCGTAGTGTCGCTGTAGGGTGTTGGAGACAGAGACTGGGAGCCGTGTGGAGTGAGGTGGGTAACGAGAGAAGTGTGGGTGTGGATGCGGATTGTGGATGTGGGTGTGGGCAAAGGGTGCGAGGTCGCGCAATGCGGCGACGGCGTGAGCGGCAGCGTGGTGGCAGGAGCAGAGGAGGAGAGGAGGGAGGAGCCCGGCAGCCGGGAAAGTACCAACAGCGAGAGAGGACTACCTTACCTACCTTACCTAGGTAGGTAAGGTAGGTACCCAGGTGCCTGACCTTGCAAGAGAGATGGAAGCGGCAGCGGGGACAGGAACACTGCAACAAGCCCTGGACCAGCACCACGGAGCAGGGCAGGGCTGGGCTGGGCTGGGCGAGCTGGACTGCTCTCAGCGCTGGACCACCACGTACATACAGCAGCAGGCGGGTAATACTTGGTACCGCCCTCCCGTCTGGTCCCTCCGGTCTCGTGGAGGCTAATCAGGCCCCGTCGCAGTCCGAATCTGGCAGAGAGATGAAGGGCTGGCCGGGGTGCGTAAACTCTCAAGGCTCATCCGACCGACGACCGTCCCTCCAATGCTCATTTGCCGGGTTTGGACTTGATGGGTTCTTGATGCTGGCTAGGACGTGGTTGAAATTGGACCCGGGCCGCGGGAAATGGCCAAGGACAAAGAGAAAGGGCCTCGTCTACCGAGTATGGTCTTTGCCAATGCCATGCCAGGCCCCCAAAGACCAAGAGGTACCTGCTGCGCAGTCTGTGTCCGTCTGGATCCGTACCGTGTGTCGTTGAGGTGGACGAATGAAAGGGGTGTCTGATAGACGCAGCGGCGAGACGAGACGGGTGAAAGACACACAGACACCACACAAGGACAGAAGAAGAAGAGATGGACAGAAGGTCGCCTGTTTCTTTTCTTGGGTCGGACGGCGGAGACGGGGGCAAGGCTCGGTGGCAGGCAAGGAAGGACACTGTAGTGTAGACACACGACATCGAACGGTCGACTCAAAAAACCGCCTCCCCCGGTGCCGGACACCGGACATAGCGATAGCACACACGACTGACGTACCTAGCGTCCAAGGCACGGGAATGTAGATGAGGATGAGCATCATGGTGCGGGTGCGGGTGCGGGTGAGGGTGCGGGTGAGGGTAGGGCAAGGTACGGGATGCCTCGCAGTCACACATGCACTCGCCGCAGTTGAGGCAGCTCGCTCCCACGCCTGCAACACATGGGCACTGGCCTCGGCGGCGAATCCGGCCACTCCCACGCCCACTCCCCCACGGCATCGTCAGCACTGGTGACAAGAAAGGCCGAGTCAGAACGGTCTGCTGATGTGGGCGATTGAGTGCGGCGGCGCAAAACACCGCCGCCAGGTACACAACGTGTCGGAAGTAAAGGTAAAGCTGAGGCGAAGGGCATCAGGACTCAGGGACTCGACGACGGGCGGGTACGTGAGCGACCCGTGCGCTGCTGAGGGCTGACCTTACCCACGTCGCCTCAGCTAAGTTGCCCAAGGTAGGTACCTTGCGCCGGGCATCGCAGCGCACCCGAAATATCGAGTATCGCGTACGAGCGAGTGCCGTTCACACTGTACGCGGCGGCGAGTCGAGCCTTGGGGAAGAGACAACGAGATGGTCTGGCCTGGCCTTTGTCGTCATCTTGTGGCAGGGCACTGTCACGAATACAGCGTTGCCCCACACTGCGCGAATACTGTGCGCTTGTAGCCTCACCTCCGTACATCTGCCCTTAGGTATATCTTTCCTCTCCATCCCAAAAGAGACGCGACAACGCCGTCGGCAAAACACCTGTGGAAAAGACGGACAAAGTAGACAAATAAAAAATAAAAATAAAAAGTCTAACAGATGGACGGTACCCAGGGTAGGACGCAGCAAGGTTAGCAGGGGGACTGAGAACCGGACCAAAATATAATAAAAAGGCGCAGATTTGCTAGTGCCCCATGTCATCATAATAAGTGGCCTTGCCCAGTCGATATTGATATCGAACCCAAGCCATGCCTTGTTGTTGCGTGCCGAGGTGCAACCAAAAAAGGCAAGTTGGCTGGGCCATGAGGTAACTCCTCGTCCACAGTCATCTTGCGCGTGGGTGCCGGTGTGGTGAACGCCAGGCAAGGTTCATGGCACAATAAAGAGGGAGGAGGCGGGAGAGCTACTGAGCAACGCTATCACGTCGACAATGACCAGACGATCCGCATCTTCTCCAGCGCTCAACGCTAGCGTGTTGTGTGCTCCGTAATGAATATCATTGCAGCGTAGTGTAAACCAGGCAGGCGGGTTATCAGACAAGGAATGCGTACCCATACCCGTCCGAAGCCCATAAGGTAGAGAGACCACCTTACCCGCCGCCTTGTGCCCTGCCCAGTAGGGCAAGTCCACCAATTCTGTCCCCCTCGTTGAACCTGGCACTTGCTCTTGGGTCTTGGGGCTCGTCTAGTGCTGCGGTGTGCTGGGTCTTGCAGGCTGGAGCTTCTGGAGACGTGGAGGCTGCCACTCCTCCTGGGCTCCTGGAAACGACATGAGGGGGAGGGCGACGGATACGAAGTCGGTACATGAAGCTTGCCCTGTCGTGTCCTGGCCTGATGAGCCGGGTCCGAGCAGGTCCAACGTCCGGCGTCGAGGACGAACACAATGCTTCGAGTATCAGATTCCACGGACCCCATTCGCCAACGACGGGGGGAGGTGGAAGGTGGAGGACTGCGAGGGTCCAAAAGCAGAAGCTCTGCTCAGATATCCGCTCCGTCGGCCCCAGGGCGCCCTCGGCTGGGCACCGTACAGTGTCTGGAGCTACATGTTCCAAGCTAGCTTGGATACGTGTTGCAGTGCAGTGCGACTGACAGCGAGAAAGACAGATAGGCAGCAAGAGGTATGCTTTTTCGGCTTTGTCCTAGACATGGACCCTCATTAGCCAAACACTTGTTTAATCTTGGGAGGCAGGATCAACAAATCTGGAGACAGGAAAGTACCGCACCTTGGCTATGATACTTACCTAAGGTAGGTAGGTAGGGACAGCACATTGCCTAGGGTCAGGGACGAACCCACCACATGTCAGATGCCGACAAGCCTCTTTGTCGTGGGACTTGGGGCAAGCCTCGCGGCGGCACCAGCAGACGGGAGAAGATGAGGCCGTCGAGGGCCGCGGACGGCAAGAACGCCCGAGCTGAACGTTTCTCCCGTGTCTTCTAGCCTGCGCACTTGCACAAGCCGGCAGCCGTCAGCGGACGGCGGTGGTGTTGAGCTCGCGCTGGGACTGACAGACCGCCTCGTGCCTTGGCTCTGGCCGAAACCTCGGGGCCGAAAAAGCCTAGAAGGCCCGGTGGAAGACGCCCATCTTCGCTCAGTTCGTGTTGCCCTCAGCACTTGGATAGCCCGAGCTGGAGCTGACGGCCGAAGCCTGCGAGGAGTTGTGCGGTGTCCTGAACTGGAGGTGGCACTGGCACGCCATGATGCCGGGCCATGGGTTCGCAGGTATGTAGGTTAAGTAGAGTTGTACCTACCTGGGTCGAAGGCAGGCGTGGCGGTGGTTGGCTAAGGCAGGCAGGGGACAAGGCAAGGCAGGGCAGGGCGATTGGTACGGAGGCAGCACGACACGGTATCTGCCGCACTACCGCGGTAAGGTACCGCGGTCGCAGTCGCAGTCGCAGTCGCAGGCGCGATGCCCCACTCCCCGCTTACCTTATCATTACAGGCTGCTTCGTAACGGCCCTAGTCTATCCTCCACCGACTAGTGCCGTCCACACCACCTGCCAGCCAGCAGATTGGCAGGTTGCGCTGCCCCGTCTGGCGCTAGAGGAACGGCCTAGGGATTCGTGCCTTAGCCAGCTGGGTCCTCTAGTCCTTAGCTCTTAGAGCGCGTTGGGTCCTGGCAGGGGCACGCCTTCAGGGCCCAGCTTGCCAGAGACGAGACCCCCGCCAGCAGGCCCAGCACCCATCTCCATCTCGCCATTGGATTCCGTCCCTTCCCGTCCCTTCCCCATCTCTCTCTAGGTGCATGCATCTCATTCGTTTTCAACCACCAGCAGCTGTAGCGGCATGCCCAGCAGACAAGACTGACCGACTTCCAAGTGGCCGTCCACTGGCTACCTAAGGTACCTAGGTAGGTAAGGTAGGTGGGTACGTACCTCCTGCATCTGCCTCAGATGTGATAACGCACCTCACACCTCACGCTCATGCTCATGCAGTGCCGCTCCCCTCACCCACGAACCAACAGACCAGTGCCAAAGTTCCTTCCTCCGTCCTCCTCGTGCGGCTGCTGCTGCTGCTGCTCGACACCGATCATCAGTCTCCCGAGTTCGTCATGGACGCACCTCCTACGATCCAACCCGCTTCGAGAACGGGACAGGGTACCTGACCAGCCGTCGCCCGTATCCAGGGCCAAGATTCGGATGCCTTCGCAGGCCAGCTACCTTGCCTCCTGTGGCTCCTCCAGGAACCTTACAGGCTTCCAAGGTTCCAACATGCCTTACCGTCTTTGCCAGCCCCAGCGGACCACCGTGGCCGTGTCCACTCTCTTCCCCTCTCACTCGCTTTGGCCATGATGCCAGGGTCAAGCCTTCAGTCGACTGTGGGTGCCGCTCGCATGGGAATTGGAGCTGGGCCACTGATGTGTGATGCCTGGGGTTCTCTTCTGGAAGCCGAGCATGCCCTGGCAGGGTCTGCTGTGGAATCCCCATCCTTGGACACCTCACCTGCGGATAACTTGCGCTACGCGGCACCCTCGTCGCCATCTTCTCGCCGTGCTCTTCCGAGGAAGTCGCTGTCCGAGTGACGGACCGGCTCCCTTCGTGAAGAAGTACCGCCCATTGGAAGACCATCAACAAGAGCCATCCATGGGTGTGCAGCTGCAGCTGTGGCTTCTACACTCCCCTCGTCCACCCCGGACGCCACGCCTCCTCAACCTGAGAGGCGACGGGAGGCCAGCCGCGCGCTGGGCGGCGGACTTTGCCATTGCTCAATCTTATCGGCCGTTGGATTTGTCCAATAGCCGCTTGGGTGCGTCCCGAGGTACGGGCTACAAGGACCTAAGCTACATCAACAGGTACGGGCATCTCAAGACCACGCATAGCGGTCAACGTGCGGCGGTACCTGATCCAGAGTCATCGGTCCAATCGAACCCTTCTTCGGGCCTTCGACGAAGGTTCTGGCCTCACCACCATCCGCCGCACTGACGGCGCTAGCTCGACTGACACTCGGCCAAGCTACTCCTCCAACTGCAGTGTCTGCTCATACTCTCACCGGCCTACCCATCATCATGCCGTTTTGGGTGCCCTGGTGCCGCACGAGGCGTCTACCTTTCCGACATTCGTCCACCTTGTTTCGCTCCGCATCCCGTCCGTCTGATGTCTGCTGGCAGGCCCTCTCTGTGGAACCATGCCATTGTTCCGTCTGCCTCATCCAGTCAGAAAATCCCAGGAATCCGCCGCAGCTTGACTGTACGACAGAGTTTTCCCCGTGAAAACACTCGGCATTAGACACCCCATCCCATCACCCACACCACCAAAGGCTCTGGGTACTACGACATGACACCACCAGGCCCGGTGGATCTTTGAGCGCCGCCAAACGAGGCTGTAGGAGAAGTCAAAATGTGCAGGAACCTACCGAGTTTAATATCGGATATCTCATCCATGTCGTTACGACGGCTTTTTCATCTGCTCTCGCTGCAATAGCACCAGTGCTTGCGTACGCCCAGGCCGGGCCTTCTGCTGTCGCTCTCCGATCAGCAAACGGCCCATGATAAGACCAGGGGCAGCTATATCACAGTCTCCCCCATCGGATTCGTTGGGCTACGAGGCCTGCAGAGCGAAGCTTCCGAGATGAAACGCCCTGACCAAACGACAAAACACATGACAAACGACGGCCAGGAGCACCTCAGCATGCCTTTCAGAGAAATTCTGTTTTGTGACTTTGTGACTTTGCGACTTTGCGCCTCCATGAGGCCTCTAACTCGGAGAAGTCGTGGAGAAATTTCCCAAGGAACAGCAAAACTGAGGCCTCAAAATCGCCGGCGGTGGGGTGGCGACTCTCCAAGGACCATCCGCTGCAGTCAATCATTCCAGTTCATCCATCCAACCCGACAGATGACCGACGCTAAGAAGCACACGAGTGCCAAAATGCAGGAACCTACTTGCAGACCGGCTCGCCTGGCTATCACCCGAGTCGTCTGCAGCCTGACATTGTGGGCAAGAAGAAATGGGATGATGAGGAGCCGGTGTCTCCATGTCATGGGACTGGTCGACAGCTCAGTGGGGATCGCGGGGTCTAATCAATCTCGACCGCAGCCTGCGCCACGCAGAGCTCCCAGGCGGATCTGGGACTGGTGGCTTTTCTGTCTGGTCATGCTCGACACCCTGCCCTTGCTGGCTCGTCAACTTGTTGGGCCAACGACGCGTTCACATTGCTCTCTCAATATCCGTGTGATTCTCCAACTCTTGATAGACTCTGTCGACGACGGCCAGAGTACGCGAGGCTGCGTCAACCAGGATCCGCAGACTCGACCGGCGTGCGTGCTCTGTACTGAAGGAATACTTGGAGCCTCCCAGCATTGGCCTGCTGCAGGAGACAACGTCCTCTTCCTCATCGGTATCCCACATCGGCGCGCCATCCTCCACCCTCCTGCTCCTGGAATGGCTGCCAAAAGCTGCCATCCTGCAAATAGCATGCTAGCAGGGCCGCCTTTTACCGACCAACCGAAATGGACAAGGTCACGAATACACGGTGAGCAGGGGGAGAAGGGGGGAAATGGGGTGAGTAAAGCAGTAGTGTCATCATTCACATGCTAAAAACTAGCGGTGGCCGCCTGGTTCGACAATATCGCAGGGCCTCGAAAATGGAACCTACCGAGGAACCCCGTTGGCCGCTCCAAGTCCTGGCTGGCTTGGCCTTCTCTGTGCCATCGAGTAGGCCTGTCGACGACAAACAGCCCAGCCTCTTCTTGTAGCACATTATTCACAGTATCATCCCACCCACACACCCCAGAAAATCAAACCTGGCACAGAAGGGGCCAATTCCTGGCTCTACATATTGTACAACTATTGGACGTTTTCCCGTCAAGCAGTTTCGTGGAATATTCGAAAGGGGGACGTCCATCCGTACAACTGGCGCAATGGTGGTTTCAGGCCGCATAGCTCGCCCTGCATGCTGGGGCTGTGTGTGCCTCGGATCCGAACTCGTGCCAATGAACCACGCGTCTAGCGCTGAAAGCTAGCATCTGTCACGCTCGGTTGTTCCCTTTCGCGCAACTGGTTCCTGGGAATCGTTCGTTCAGGGGGGTCTCCTGCTCTTCGCCCCCAAGATCTCGGGCACACTGATGAGCGTGGCTGGAAGGGCAAGGGTCCCTCGACTGAAGGGTGTGTCATCTGGCGGTACGAGGGGCGTGGGCCGAGCCTGGACGGTCCGAATTGGCACCCAGAGCAAGTCCACTCTCGTGCTCCTGACCCATGTCCGTCAGATTGTGTTGGTAGTATTTCGTGACTCGCATATCGACAATTGCCGATGATTAGGCGATCCGACCATGCAGGAAGCCGACGAGGGCGACGGCCAAGTTGAGGGCTCTTTAGGTGTGAGGGTGGCCACAATGCGAGATGAACGTCCACAGGAAGAAAGTGTTGCTGGGATGCGGCACAACTTCAGCTCTCACGGCTGCATGGAGATGACTCGGCCGAAGACAAGGGACGCGGCACCTGGGAAGGCCCAGTCCCGTCCGTCCGCTCCGGGGAATCTTTAAACATTGGGCAGCGAACCAAGACGCAGTGCCGTTGCGTCGATGGCAGCCGCTTAGCCCCTTCCAGGCAATGGTGTCCGACGCGGCTGCAGCAAGGGCATCGGTGCCTGGCGACAGCTCCGCGCAAAGGATGGCCGGGGCAGGAAAGGGCAGCAGCATCAGTCTGCGTGCGGGCTCTATCAAGAGTCCGCAGGCTGCGGTTAACCCAGCTAGAGGGCCTCCATCTACTGGCATGTACCAAAAGGGGGTTGATGGGTCAACGAGGCTGGCGTTGGGGAAGGCAGCGGAGCTTCGACGAAGCTTCCGCAAAGCTGCCGACAAGGATCATGGCATGATGATTTACCTTCATTTTGTTCTATCGCTTCCATCATGCTTCTATCAAGCTTCGAGAAGACAGCGGGTGCCAAATTTTGTCGGCCCCCATTCTGGCCCATCGTTCGGACGACCAGGTGCGTCGTCGGACATGAAATGGCCGCGGCATGGGGTCGGACCCAAGATCCGGCGCGTTTTACGAGGCTTTCCAGCTTTAGAGCTCATTAGAACTGGCCGAAAAGAGATGGTGAAGAAGAAATGGATGAAGTCATGTTGGGGGCCCAAGGGATCAGCCTCTATCGACTTGGCCTGGAGAAGGTAATTAAACTTTGAATATCGCAAGGTACGGTTCCTTGATGCTTGCGCGCTGCTGCTCCTTTTTCTCCATTCAAGGGTCTTGTCAGCCTTACGCTACTGCTACTACAAATGGGCAAGGCGCCTTGAGTTGATGATCTTAGCTTCCAAGAAGGTATCCGTCCGGAGGTGTGGTAACATGGGGGCGAAATAGCGGTGCAAGGGTGTAGAAAAGCCCGGAGAAGAAAGAAGCGGGAAAAGCTCGACGTTATTTCGTATCCATTGGCGGGATGGATCACGGATGGTTTCAATGGCACCCGATGGCACGCAGAGCCGGGCGCGCGCAAGGCACAAGGCGCAGACAACCCGCAAAATACCACAAGGGGGCCGTTTTTGAAGGGTCTCTAGGCACGGGATGGGAAATGGGCATCGTTCGACACTCCTTTCCACCAAGTCCAAGAGGTTATTTTAGATTTATTGGAAGATCATCGAGAATCCTTTTTTGGTGGGTCGCTGACGACACGGGGATGACGGGGGGGACCGGTCGGCCCCGCAGTCCACGTCCGATTCCGGCAAGTGCGGGGCAATATTCCAGAGTGCTGCCCTCACTGTAAGATTAGTGATTCATGCGTGTCGTCGCTTATCTAATCCTCGTCCTGTGGCGGGGGTGCAAGGGGCTTACGTCCAAAAATATTGATTCCCTCACGGCAAGTCATTTCTTTCCCATCCACAAAGCCATCCACAAGCTCATCGCCAACCAGAACAAAATCCACTCCCACAGTGACGGAGGAATACCGAAAAAAGATCGCGTTGCGAAACCACAAGATACGTCCTCAAACATCGTCATCTCACAGTCTCGTCCCGCACCTACCGAGCGAGCAGGGGCATTTGAAGAACCAGGTCAATCTTGCCCACCTCCCAGGTTTCCTATCTTGGGGACTTTTGGTTAGCCGCAGAACCACACCGAGATCGAGCGGAGAAGCGAGTTGGGGGTCATTGATTACGCTTGCTGGGGTGGCAAAGGACGCACGCAGTCTTTTCTTTCCGAGACAAGTCACGCAAAGACAGCTGCCACCCGCATTTTTGATACCATGGACAAAGACCTCGACAATGCGAACCCGACCATCCTCAGCGCGGCTCAGATGCCGACGCGTCAGACCAAGAGGATAGCGCCCAGGAAGGGCCCGGATGCCAAATATAACGACATTATCCTCGCCAAACCAGCCTACCTGTCACGGCCTTTCTGCGATGACGACTCATTGTGGCCTGACAGGGACGTTGTTGATGACGACTTCGCCGAAGAGCCCATCGATGAGCAAGAGATTTACGGTGAGAGGCCTCCTCCCCCTTTCTCTTCTCCCAATCGTGGAATCCTTCCATCGCATTATCATTTCCTTGTGTCAAATACTGGGACGTTGCATGCCGCGTCTTCCAGATGTGTCCACCAAGTCGTCCTAGGCATGGTATGCCACGATCCATGAGGCCTAGACGAAGCAGGCAAGCGCCCACACCCGCTGCACCCCCTCTCACGAGACCGTCTCTCCCTCATCGCGACGGGCAATGCATGGTCGCATTGATCTATGCTGTGCGATGCCCCCGGCGAGGATGCTGATTGCGGTTGTGGGCACGGCCTCGTCTCCTCGCAAGGCTTGGAATGCTGTTCCTCGGGTTAACTCCGAATCGCCGCGCATCCCCTGCTAATATCCAAAGGACCCTGGGAGGATCACGCAGCTGACGTTTCACAGACTTGATATCTACCATTTCTGACCCAGAGCACCCCCTCTCTCTGGGACAGCTGGCCGTCGTCAACCTACCTGACATCCATATCAACCCACCTCCCTGTTCGGGTTCCTCAGACCCCAATGCGCTGGTCCAGGTCTTGGTCGACTTGACGCCCACCGTCTCGCACTGCTCCCTCGCCACCGTGCTTGGCTTGGGCGTGAGGGTCCGCCTGGAGCAAGCGCTTCCACCCAACTATCGCGTCGACGTCAGGGTTAAGGAGAACGCGCATGCCCAGGATGACCAGGTAAACAAGCAACTAAGCGACAAGGAGCGTGTCGCCGCGGCCCTGGAGAACGACACCTTGAGGGGGGTCTTGGATAAGATGCTCGAAACCTGCGTATGATCGGTAAATCAATCAAGGCTGTGGTGCTATCAGTCTTGGGCGCTGAACGCATATCGCCGTCATTTGTCCCGTTTCGCCTCCGCGGCAAATGGCAAAATCCGCAAGCCGGCGGAAATCTCCTGCCAACCGGAGATAGACCAGGGCTCGTCTTTAAATAGGTGATCGACATTATGTACCTCTTCTCGACCAAGGCATCGCCACCTTGGCAGGGGCTCTATCGATTTTTATTCCATGGCAAACAAATGATTCATGCTAGCATTTGAAAGCCTCTCTGAGAATGGAGGATCGACAGGTACCATCGTTCACCGTTCGGTGAGATAAGGGTCTGGCGCCGGCGGATATCATGTCCGCGCAAACCTCCACCTGTGGGCGTAGGAACTGGGCCTCGGCGGGATCAGCCAACAGTTCATGACTCTTGCAACCCACGGCGCGGAACCCCGGGTAGGGCTGTGCGGGCAACGAGAGGAGGGTTCCGCTTCTTCAGTCTTTGACGAGTGTGCTCGGACTGTTCGAGCGGGCCACAATCAACTCGCGTTACGCATCAGAGCATCTCGGCAGTAACTGCGTAGCAACGCCAGTAAGAGTAATCCTTGCAGAATGAAACATCATCAACTCCGTACCATATATCTCTACACCGCATGCCTCGTCATCCAATCCATGTAGACATTTGATCCCACACTATAGTATCTGCCATATTACTCCTGCATTCAATAGCCGATCCAAACGTATCATTCGTCTGGCACGCTACTGCCGCGACAGCCGACATGCTTACCACTTCAGGGTCGCTGACGAGAGAAGTTTATCCCTCAACCCTCAACAAGCTCAACCCAAGCCGTGGCTGTCAGGAGAACACGGCGGAATCGTTCGTCAAGAAGCCGATCTGCACAGGTTGGATGGCCTCGTCCAAGGCAATGGACCATTTTGTCCAACTCCGCCTGCAGCGAAAACTTGCATGGCGTTACATTGTGGCGCTGACATTTCCACCCTCCCTCCTTCCCAACCACACACGGAGAGATATTATTTGGGGGTGGGAAGTCAGATCGAGAATTGCAAGGGAAAGTGAGCAAGCATGCCGCGTCGCAACCCCCCAAAACTTCCCTCCACTGAGCCATCGCCTCAGCAGAGTCTGGACATGGAGTAACACACCCGGCGTGAAGATGCGGCGCGGGCTCGTGCCTCGACGGAGGTTGGTCCAACGTCGCACATCGCACGCTGGCAATTCGCCTTTTGTGATCCGACAACAGACAGACAACTCCGGAGAAAGACGGCAGGTCCGGTCCGTTTACGTTGGGGTAGGGTTCGTTCGTTCGAACGGAATCCCCGTCTGATCTGCAACTCCCGAGCCTTCCGTGGCCCAAGCTCATTGCGTTTTTGTCTCGAGGCTTTCACTCAAGGGCGCGCACTCGTCGTCTTGTTATGACATCTCCAGTCCACGGCGTAGGTGCGCTCAAGAAGATGTGGTGCAACTTGGCGACTCATGGGTGCTCGCTCACTCTCCCCCGCAGCATCGCTCTGCAGGGCCATGCCAGCAAAGTCGCCGGGCACCATCTCGTCGATCGATCGCGTCCAATAAAGGACGGGCTCCTGTGATGTGAGGTGCGTCACACGGCATGCACCAGCCCTGAAGATTTGACCAAGACGGCAGGCGGGTAATTCTCATTTCACATCTTCACGTGGACGTCTTCGCCGCCGTGGCTTGAAGATTCCCAGGACACAGCATCCCACATCCCGCCGTATACGGCGGTGGCAGCCGATGGAATCCGAGGCGGAAGGTCGCATGGGCGCACGTTTATCTCGTGACGGTGACGAAGAGTCTGAAGAGAAGAAGCAGCCACCGCCCGATTCAGAAAGAGCTGGTGCACCCAGTGGGGGTGCCTCGCCGGCTCAAGAAGGAAGTTACCTTTCTCAACGTGAAAGGGGGCCTGGACGTCAGTAGCTAGCCTACGTCTGTTGGGGGGGAGGACGGGATGTGTGGGCATGTGCCGAAGGCGTCACGGCGCCAAATGGGCAGGTCCCCGGGCCGGCAGGTGATACGGTACTGGTGGTTGGGGGACCTGGGGTTGCGCCCCAGGACAGCAGGCCAGATCTCGCGCGTTGGTAACAGTGCATGGCGAGGTAGGTTAATTAGGTTGACTTGCAGGAAGAGGTCCATGTCGGGCCGCATATCATATCATTGACCCGCGGCGCTGATGGCTTGTCGTCGTGATTGCTTCCCAGTTTCCTGTAAAGGAAGGCTGAAGATGCGCTGGCTGCGTTAAAGATACGACCTGACATACCTCGGCCTGCGCAGTTTTGTCGCCTTCTACATCATGATCCCGATGCTGTACGGATAAGGGCAATGCTGATTGATTACTATCCTATCTCTTGGTCTCATCCTGTCTTGTCTTGTAGGGATCATGGTGTAAGTCTGGGACAGAGTTGCAGGTCGCCATCGGACGGCCGGAGCCCGCCGATCCTCCATCCCGCATCCATGCCCTTGCCATCACTACTTGTCTCTCTGCTTCCTCGTCTGCGAGCCTGGCGGCGACCCCGGTTTCTGCTGTCAGAGAGGGTGAAGTCAGAGTTTCGGTGAACTGTCCGGTCAAAACATGGACATTCCGTGGTGCCAACGACTAGTACTGCGACGCTATCTTTGTCACCCGCCAGGGACCACGATTCGACCGTAGCATTTTGGCAATACACGGCTGCGGCGCGGGAGGCATCTTGTACCTTTTTTATTTTCTGGCCATGCAACTCGCAGCACGTAGTGTACACCTGCACCCACACACACACACACACACACGCGCGCGCACGAAAACATTGACACGCACATTTGCAGGTATATGCCCTCCCTCTTCCAGGGAATATTCCATGCGTTTACCGCACGCAGTCATGCACCTTGACAACCTACCTACCTTGACGTCGACCAGCACCGCCGCGTCGCATGAGTGCCCTGATTGCATCGTCGTCATGTACCGAACTGTTTTGAAGGGTGACAGCAGCACGCGAGCCAAGTGTCGTAGACGACGGAGCTGGGCAGAACAGAGCCACAGTGGCGATGGGCAGGGCCGCGTCTGTTTTCTCGTGTCGTCGTCGGGCTTTACCCGCGCGGCGTTTACTACGGTATCCCTTGAAAGGACCCGCGCCAATTTCTCAATCGCCACACCCCCCCATCTATCAAAGGCAGAGAGGCAGAAGAAAAAGAGAGGAAAAAAAAAACTTTACAGAAACGGGATGAGCTCGCGTGGCTTAGAGTGGGAACGAACTTTCGAGTCCTCCACCGCAAAGTGGGAGGGACCAGAAACTTTACCCATCTGCCGTTCGCCGTCATCTTTTCTGATTGGAGATGGGCGTCCATGAACCAGCGACGTCAGTGGGGTTATTCGGAGGGGCCAAGGGTCGTAGCGTGGAATAAACTGTTGGGCGATGAAGGTTTCCCGGGGTATTTTTACCGCATCCTCATTTTATTTCGGCGTGGTTTCGCGTGCGTTCTGCATGTAGCGCCACGCGGTATTAGCGTGTGTAGGGTTAGGGGAGTGAAGAATGAAGATATGTCGGAGGGGTTGGAGTGACGCGATGGGGGGGGCAAGGCAAAAGCAAAAGGCCAGGTAGCGTTGTATATCTAAGTAGAGGGCTGATCCCCGTCGGTTGTAGCCGCTCCAACGGGCGGCTGTCGTTTGGCCGATGGCTGATCAAGATCCAACGTCAAACGTCAATCTTTGACTGTTCAAGATCGCCGGTCGAGCAGCCGAGGGAGACGGTCTCTGGGACTAACTAGCAGCTAGGCTAAACAAGTGCTTGTTTTTGGTGTGTCGGGGGGGGAGGAGGAGAGAGGGTGATCTGGGAATCTGGAGTAAGTAAAGTCGGTGTGCCAGGGTCCCCCCTTCGTTGGGCCTGTTGGCTAGCGCGCGAGGGGTACAGGCGAGGGGGCAAGATGAGGTGTCACGGTGTGTTTGTACGACCTGACGGTGAGAGGTGGAGGATGAGCAGGAGGAGGAGAGAGGGGGGGCGTAAAAGAGGGGAGGGGGGAGAAGGAAACTCCGCTCTGGACGGTCCGATTGCGACACGGCGGACGGCGGTGCAATGAGGGACGGGCCCCTTCCGGGTTCCGGGGGTAGTCTGGTCGCAAGGTAATGTCAGTGGAGGGAATTTAGTCGTGAAGGAACGTTCATGTTGCAACCCCGGTTGGTGATCGGCGTTCCGTACGGCCGGCCATGACGGTGAGTCTGCGAGAGTTGGGGAGGCGGGGGAAGGATGGAGGGCTGGGAGCTCCGATGAGGGAATCGATATTGCAGCTCGCCGCGGTTGAGGGGGCGTCACTTTGGACGGCCAAGAGATCGGGACAGGGACAGACGATTCCTGTTGCGCCGGCTGTTCCGACAGCCCCGAATAAGAGCATGGGGTGTTTTGCCTCGAGGTTCGAACTCGATGCTGTGCGGTATTACAGCCAACCAGTCTTGGGGGCCAAGGAACATGTTTACAGGCAAGATATGTTTGACTTTGGGCCGATGGGAGGGTTTTGTTTGACACTTAGCAGGGTGTCATTTTCCGGGGTTGAAGGCCAAGAAGTGACCGTTCAGTATCGTCCGATACTCCCCCGAGCCCAGGCCATACTATGCACACTGCCTGCATGTCGTTGTTCTCCCAACTGTCTGGTCTTGGACGTGTGTGATCTGTGTCAAGGGGAAAGAAAGGGTTAGGAGGGTGTTGGGTAGGTACGTTACGGAGATTTTGTTTGATTCTAGGGTTGTTTTGGGCGCTACATATGGATGCGTTTCACGATAGTTCGATCAGCCAAGGAGCCTGGCCCCATCTCAAGGCCCGTTACGGATGCGCCTATCTCCGTGATGGAGTCTTGTCGTCCTATCCTCGAAACATCACGGGAGCTCAGTAAAGCCAGAAAGATTCGATCCTGAGGCCGGCCCTCGGGACTACGAAGGCAAGCCCATCGCCAAGGCGTGAGAGAATTACGGCATCGGGTCTGGAAACGTGCTCTCTGTACGACTCGCTCTGATGTCCCGGTACTGTGGACTTTGAACCTTTCTGGTCCTGGTGGGGAGCTTTGTCTCATGAAATGCTCGAGAAACACCTTGAGGGTAGGTATCTGTCCGTATCACCACAATCCATCAATGTCCTCACGTATACTAATGTTGCTCTCAGGCGTTTACCAGCTAGATCCGACGCATTTGGCCCAGTTAATGCCATCGAATTACTCTTGGCAGAAAGTCAACCTTCTGCACTCAGCGTGATCTAGCTGCTAGCGCGGTCAACGTCCTGGGCTTCCTGGGCGTTGGATGCGCCGAAATTGTCCGGCATTTGTCATTGAAATCTCCTGGCAGTTTCTCGCAAGCTCTTCTGACTTTCAAAAACCAACAGCACAGAAACTCGGAAGTCTCAGTGAAGCTTGTGGGGGCAAAGCTCAACGTTGGCATATTGTTTACTCTTGTGTCATCTCTGCTTGATCCTGTCTACTGTACAGCTCAACAAGCCAAACGACGTGTGGCCCTTAGAGAAGGATTTGGCCTAGCTGCTGGGCACGAAGAGCTTGAGGCAGGCATAGTGCCACCTGCCACTCTTGCGCGTGGGACGCCGATGAATAGACGCAGAGCTATCGTCCCTGCCTGCGCTGCTTTGGCTTCACCCAAAACAAAGCAACGGAAGATTTCCAGATGGGCCCAATCTGGCATCCTCTATGCCTTTGCAAACAGAAAGGTGCGAAAGCTGTTTAATGAAGTTGTAATTAGAGCCATTTAGGTTGCCCGTAGCTCTCTGGTAAGCCCAGCTACCAACCCTCTTTTTTCCTGTTCGGAAGTGTCTCAGTTGAATTGAAGCCGACGATGCAATTTCTACGACAAACTACGACAACAAATCGATTATTCCCCGCCAATTTTGCTAGAGAGCAAACTTTCCGAAACTGCGGATGCTTTACATTTTCCTGTCCCAGCCACAATCCGACATCATTCGCCAGCCCGGCCCCATTCACACGCGAGACACTTGTCATGCAGCACCCGCGTGCTACATGAGCCCCTTCCCGGACCCGCAACTCCAACCCAGGACCCGGTTTCGCCGGCTCTCCTCCCAAGTCGCCCAGATCGTCTAGTTGGTTAGGATGATACGTTGTGGTCTCTATATTACGCAGCGATCCGTGTTGACGGCGGTTCGAATCCGCCTCTGGGCACTCGATCAACGTTTTTGCTTTTGCTATTTTTGATTTCTTTACTACCTCGAGCTTCCTGCGCACTTTTCAGGCATGGGCGGGATAAGATACTGAGTAGTTTTGCTGATTCGTAGAGGCTGGATGGAAATCGACGAGCGAGGCGAGTCAAGTAGTTTCAAGTCAAGACACTAAGAAGAGAAGCTGGTGCTGGCAGATGCACTACAAGTAATCTGTGCCCGGGTTTCCTCGTCTACGGCATCGGGGCAGATCGTCGGTATGGAACGAGAAGTTAACCTGAGGATATCGCCACTGCAAGACGCGCATCCCCCGGCGTCGAACCCCGATCCGCGCTTGTCTTCGGCGACCCGGCGCCCCCGTGGTCCCCGAGAACAGCCAGATCCCAGGCTCGAAGAGGACATAAAATGTTTAGTCAGGCATTTCTAAAAGTCGACGCCTGATCTAGACCTTCCAGAGTCGCCGTTTGTCACCAAACCTAGGGGCAACCGAGCAAAAGTATGTCGACATCTCTCACCATCCAACGAGCTTGCTGCAGGTATCGAAGGAGGGAAGCTTTCTCCAATCTTTCTTTTGGTATACACAACGGGCTGAGCACTCGTGTCTCATGGCCGGTTCATCTATTAACAGATGGCACATCCTCACCGCATACTTCATACATGCGAGGCATCGCTTCATACTTCGATCCCTGATCGGCAACTTGCAGGAACCCTTGTCCACATGCACGCGACAGCCCCGTTCCTTCTTGAACAACTCATCGCGGCCGCTGGGCACCTTCACCTGCTTTCCACATGTGCCCTTTACAATGGTGTCCACCCCCACAAACCCCATTACTCGCCGAGAGCACCACTCTCCATGAGGCTCTGATAGAACTCTGGCTCCAAGAAGGTCGCCACGCTAACGTCTTCGCTAAGACCCTTTCTCCTCCTGGTCTTCAGTACAAAGTCCCTAGCCGTAGCCTGTGCGCTTGCCGGTTGCAGCGGCCGGATGATGACCTCCTTGTCAAGCGGGTCACCCGGAACGATGCTCCAGCTGTCGAAAGTCAAGCTTACCATGGCCATGCCCTTCGTCTTGATGCGTAGGTCCGTCTCGAAACCAAACGAGTCAATGACGGGAATGAGGCCGTTGACGCGATAAAGCGGAGTACCGGCCACCGGTCCGTCCTGAAGGACATGACCACGGCGTCTGGCGAGCGTCGTGTAGACTTCCGTGGCAGAGTCTTCGGGACCCGTCACTGAGACGGAGTACAGAGGTTCCATCAGTCGAGGGGATGCCATCAGGAAGGAAGAGTAGCAGGCTCGCCTGGAGGTGGGGATGATCTGACCGCCTCCGCGGAAAATTGCCTCTGATGCCAACGATACATCCGTGATCCTGAACTTTGTATTCCGAATAGCTAGTACGCGCAGACTTCGAGTTAGCGGATGGCTACCGGTGAGGGAGCAGAGGCTGGGAAATGGCCTGATGTGGAGACAGGAGTTCTGCTAGGGGCCGTGCCCTCATCCCGGTCAACCACAGCCCCCCAGAGGCATGGTTGTGGGAAAAGGTCTCGTGCGCAGAAGCAGGTTTTCTCCTGACAGGTCGGGGTACGTGAGGGGACCACGGCCTCGCTGCTCATGCAAGCCATGCCCAAGAACCCAACCCCAAACCCGGTTCCATGTGTTGGACCCTCTCGGGAGCTAGTCCCGCCTGGTTGGGGACCAATGGCGGCCCTAATGAGAGCTTCCAAGGACGATACGAAGACAGGAGGCGAAAGTGAACAGGGGCAAGGAAAACAAAGACTTACGCTCTTCGCACAGGGGGCCTTCACGGGTTGCCCAACTAAAACCTTGGCGGATGGTCTCCTTCACCGTGGTCAGGAGCTTCTTGTCGACCTGCAGCTTGTTAGTCTATTGCTTACTCCAATGGGGTCCGCGGAGAGAGCTGTGAGGCCTTACCTCAGAGGGCAACGTGTCGTCTTGCAGGATGTTGGGGCCCATCTCGTCAGGCCCGAAAGCCCAGATGCTTCTCGCCGCCAGCTTGTCCCAGCCATAGTTCCCCTCAAAGTAATTGGCCGTTTTGCGGATAGGATCCCGGATCTTCACCTTGCCCGATTCGATGTCTTCTGAGATACCCTTATCCAGCTGCTCTGCGACCATAGTGATCTTGTTCTTCTTGTTCGGCGTGATGGCATAGCATTTAGTTGCCGACTGCTCCACAACTGTCTCGCAGAATCGCGTGACGGGATCTGACACCTTGATTTCCATGTCGGCGTAGAGACGTCTCAAGTCATGCAAAACGCAATCCATGTACAGCTCTCCTGTGCCCAGGACAATATGTTCTCCTGACTCCTCAACCTTGGTGGTGATCAACGGGTAACTCTTTTGGATCTTGCGCAATCCGTCAAGCATCTTGGGCAGCTCTGAGGGGTTGATGGGCTCGACGGCGACCTTGAGGACCGACTCGGTGAAATGTGTGACGGGCTTGAAGATATAGGCATCCTCGTCGTCCTCGAGCTTCGGGGCCACAAGCGTCGCCGTCTTGACAATCGAGTTGTCCACGCCGCTGAGAAGCACAAAATTGCCCGCAGGCACTCCGTCTGTGGGAATGTTGTATCTTGACTCGCCGATGAAAACGTCGGATATCGTCGCCATGGCCATGTCTTCGTCGTCGTCTGTTGAATAGCCCTCTCCAAGCACCCGTACTTGCGATCCTGGACGAGCAGTGCCGCTCAGGACACGGCCGAAAGAGTAGAAACTCTTGGCGTCTGCTGTGCTGAAGAGCTTCGTGACGTGAACCACCAGGGGCCCGTCCTGGTTGCAGGACCTCATGGAATCGGCAACCTTCGTATCCAAAGGCCCGGTGTAGTACTTCTCCAGATATCTCTGTGCTGCCTCATTTGGCGAGGGAATATGGCGCACAACCATGTCGACGAAACCTGTTGAGGGGCCGAAAAACTGCTCGCAAACCAGCTTCAGGAGGACCTTAGCGTCGGCCTTGTACTGTGACGGCTTCAAAGTAATGCCTAAGCTGCCCAACACCTCCTTCAGCTCCTCAGGACTGTCGCTGATTGTGTGGGTAAAAATCTTGTAAATCGGCTCCAGGACGAAGTTAACAAACGACCGGTTTGAGCGAGTCTCCAATGGTTTCCTCGTGAAGTTGCGCTTTTCGGGGTTGAAGTAGACGTCTCCCCATAACCTCTTCGCGAAGTCCTCCGTATTGATGCCGCCGTATGTGTCCGCGTACATCTTCGCGAACGACTGCAGAGTAAAGCACCAACCCATGTCTGTGCATGAGAAAAGAACGTTGCCCTTCTCTGGACTTATCCGCTTCGCTTCGCCCTGGCCCGGGATCGTGTTCTCGATGACCGTGTTGACTTCTTCGACCACGTGCTTCAGCTTGAAGTATGCATCCTTGGGCGGAAGCTTGAGCTCCAAGATGAGACGATCCATCTTGTTGATGATGAGGGTAAGGGGTATGTCCTCCAAGACCGCATGCTTGATGATCTGCTCCGTGTTGACCTGGACACCCTCCACGACATCGACGACCAAGCAGACTCCGTCGGCCAATCGCAAGCTGGCTGCAACCTCGTCAACAAAGTTGACGTGGCCTGGAGTATCGATGATATTGACCAGGTGCGACTTTCCCTTTGTGCTCTGCAACACCAGACTCATAGGGGACGCCTTGATCGATACTCCCCTCTCTCGCTCGACGACGTGGACGTCGGTGTATCTGAGCTGCTCGTCTCGCTTCTTGCCGACGCGGCGCTCGAGTCTGTCGGTGATGTCGTGTGTTTCCAGAACCAACATGTCCATGAATGCCGTCTTTCCATGGTGAAGATGTCCCGCAAGAGCGACGTTGCGTATTTGGTCGGGGAAGTTCATGAGGTCTGTCATAAAGCTGCGCTCGAAGAAAACCGGGGGTAGGTCGGCCTCCTCGATATTGAACTTCTTCTGTTCGACGGGGGCGATGATGGGTTGCGTGAGTAATTGCTCGTCCTCCTCGCGAACCAATACCTCGACCTCATCTCCGTATACTTGTTGCGCCGTAGGATAGTACTGCTTGTCTTCGTGCAGGATGATCGCATTCGACGGGCCGTCGTCTGTCACACCATTAGTACAAGCTTCCCAGCAAGCAGGGCGCAGGGTATGAACCGTCAATCTCCATTAACTCTTGGCCCGTGTGCGCGGGCGCTTCGCTCGCATCGTCGCCGTAGACGTAGTCGCCCGCATCCACTCCCCGTTCAGACGCCTCCTCAGAGCCGACATCCTCGCCGATGAAGTTACCGAACCTGTTTGAAAAGCGTCAGCAGAAAATACCAATCATGTTTGGCGATGGAAACTCACTCGTCGTATAGGTCATCCATCTTGGTGTCTAGCGGGGGCGGGGCTTTCTTCGTCGTGGTTGGCCTAAAGGCTGTTGAAGATTCTCGACGCAGTCGCAAGTCGCGTCTAGCATGACGCCCTTCTTCGCAAAGTTTCTTGCGAGGCTGTAGTGTGGCTGGTGCACGTGAGTGGCTGCGAGGCTGAAGCTTTGAGCTCGCCTCATTGGTTGTACGGCCAACGCTAACAAAGCAGGTACAACGGGTCGGACAGGGGTGGTCAATGCTCCGAAAGCTGCGCTGCGCCACAGGTGCCGGAGTCCACCAGCAGGGTCGGAGCAACCCCACCACAAACATCCAAAAGGCGGCGTAGGAGGGGACGTGGAGGGGGGGAAATCAGAAGCACGTCTTCCTAATAAGTGAGCTGCACCCAACAAAACTTCTCACTTGTTTGCTTCCTTCAGGTCACACAAATACAGACGGTCCCCCCCAGTTTGCTCTCGACGCACACAAAAAACCTCCCTCCCACAAACCTCTCGAGTCCCACGACGTTCAAAATGGCCAACCTTCCCCCCGTCTACATCGTTTCCGCCGTCAGAACCCCCGTCGGTTCTTTCCTTGGGTGCGTCTTAGTGATACTGCGATAAAGAATCCTGACCGCCAGAACCAAGGAGCTAACCTTTTCCCCGGAACAGCTCTCTCTCTAGCCTGAGCGCCACCCAATTGGGTTCCCACGCCATCAAGGGTACGCAAATGTCTTATCATCAGTCCGAAGCGCGGGGCAGCCCACCGCTAACCCCTCCACAGCCGCCGTCGAGCGAGTTCCCCAGATCAAGCCGGAGGATGTCGAGGAGGTTTTCTACGGCAACGTTCTGTCCGCCAAGTATGCCTTGCCAACAGACAAGATCCAAAAAACAAGCCTGTTTGCGCCAGATTCTGACATCCAAGTCTAGCCTCGGACAGGCCCCTGCCCGCCAGTGCGCCATCGGAGCCGGTCTTTCCCAGGGCGTCGTGGCCACGACCGTTAACAAGGTCTGCGCCTCCGGAATGAAGGCCATCATCCTCGGTGCTCAGACTATCCTCACTGGAAACGCTGACATCGTTGTCGCCGGTGGTACCGAGTCCATGACCAACACCCCCCACTACCTCCCCGTCCTCCGCAATGGCGCCAAGTACGGCGACCAGACTCTCGTCGACGGTGTCCTCAAGGACGGTCTGACCGACGCCTACGGCAAGAAGGAGCACATGGGCATGGCCGCTGAGCTCTGCGCCAAGGACAACGAGTTCACTCGTGAGCAGCAGGACGAGTACGCCATCAAGACCTACCAGAAGGCCCAGGCCGCCACCGAGGCTGGCGTCTTCTCCAAGGAGATCGCCCCGATCGAGGTCTCTGGCGGTCGTGGCAAGCCCAACATCAAGGTCGACCGCGACGACGAGGTCAAGAACCTCAACATCGACAAGCTCAAGGCCATGCGCCCCGCCTTCATCCCCAACGGCGGCACCGTCACGGCCCCCAACGCCGCCCCACTCAACGACGGCGCCGCTGCCGTTGTCCTCATGTCCGAGGCCAAGGTCAAGGAGCTCGGCGTCACCCCCATCGCCAAGATCCGCGGTTGGGCTGACGCCGCCCGCGAGCCCGAGCGCTTCACCGTTGCGCCCGCCCTGGCCATCCCCAAGGCCATCAAGCACGCCGGCCTTACCGAGAAGGATGTTGACTTCTACGAGATTAACGAGGCCTTCTCCGTCGTTGCCCTCGCCAACATCAAGCTCCTGAACCTGGACCCTGAGACCGTCAACGTCTTCGGTGGCTCCGTCGCCATCGGACACCCCCTCGGCTGCTCTGGCGCCCGTATCGTGACCACCCTCTCGACCGTCCTCCGCGAGAAGAAGGCCAAGATTGGTGTTGCCGGTATCTGCAATGGCGGCGGCGGTGCCTCCGCCATTGTCATTGAGAACTTGCAATAAGCGCCAACACCTCAAAGCTAAGCTCCAGTGCATTCGGAGCTCCGAGCTGATGCGGGACCGAACTGATCAGTAATTCACTCGGGATGAGATGGGGCTAGCTGGGGCTGACGGGGAAAAAAGGGCCGTGGCCACTCCGTCAAGCGCGCAAGCCTGCGGCTCGCGCGCCCCGTGTGGAACGCCTCCTTTTTTTTTTATTCCCCCCCCATCTTGGTTCTACAGATATTTGACGCAAAAACTAGATCGTCACATACCGGTGTCGTCGTTCCCGCGGGTCTAAAGAGAAAATAGTTAGTATACCAGCGTTTTAGATATAGCGCAGCGGGCAACCGCTGCAGACTTTTTACCTAATATCACGAATCAGACGATTGCACCTCCTCCATGATTCCCATTTGCCGCGATCTGCGTTTTTTTCCGGCTAGCTCCTGTCTCGACACCCCACTTACGTCGCATTGTCACACATGCTGTGGCTGTGCTCTTCGTTTATCAGATTTTTTTGATAATCTTCCACGCGCGTGGCTTCAATATTCAGACCAAGATGGCCCCGTCGTCGCGATATCGGCCCCGTCAGTGGACCTTTTGGTTACGAATAACGGGTCGACTGTGACACTTGCTCCCGGTATGGAACCACTCAAGTTTCGTGTGCATCAGTTTGTATGTATGTGCAACTTAACATATTGTACAATTTGCAGAGTAGGAAAGAAAAAGGATCGAATCGCAAAAGGCAACCCTAAACTCTGCACGTGGACGAATGTCCTCGCGTCTAGAAGAGCATCAATCCTCTGGCTGAGATGACCACCCCTTTTCCTTTCCTACCCAACGTATCAAGACAAGCCAAACCAAGATAAAAGGAAATGGTGCAACGCCGAATGCCTATCCCACGCCATCCATGCCGACCCTTCCCACGCCGAATTAGACGGGGGTTGGGGTATCAAGAGACAAACCCATGTAAACCTTGGGTAACATGGCAGCCATGCCACTCTGCACCGCTATGCCGCCTGGTATCTTCGTAATGTGAATTCAGTCTTCACCCAACCGGTCTCCAATTTTCGCACAAGCCGTCCCCTCTACGCCGCCTGCTTTGAGCCGGCCATTCCGCCTGTGACACCGGGTTTTCGCCAAGCTGTCTTACTCGGCAGTATCCATTGCATCACCAGAGTCAGATGATGGGAGAATGCCCTCCTTGAGCCACTTAGACCAGCCCTCGTTAGACTTCTGAACGTCCGCCTGGCTCATACCCTTCATCCAGGGACTATTGAAAACAAACTTCTCCCGAAGCTTGGTGTCACGCTTGTTGCCTGCGTTTTTGAGCCTGTCGAGGTGGCGTTCCCGGCCTTCCTTGTCCTTTGGAACGTTGTCGTAGACGAAGTATTCGGATGTGCCCGCCTTCCACACCATTTTGCTGGAATTGAGGCAAATGCTGATCGAGAGGTCTTCGTCGTACGAGATGGGCTTGGGAATCTGGCTGTCGTCGAATTTCTCGTCACTAGCGGGAAGGTTGCGGGCCAGAACAGTCTTCTGAAGCTTGTGGCGGGGCACACCCTCTGTCGGCTCAACCTGGATGAAGGAGGAGATGTAATATTGCCAACGATCTTTGGCCTTCATCTCGTCCATGTAGAACGTCGTGTCCTCCCGTTGCAGCCAACGGACAGTAGCCTCTGACTTTTGCGGGAACTGTGTGAAGGTTAGGCGCGATTCCGTTTCACGATGCGGAAACACACTTACCCAGCAGATGACGAACATCTCTCCGTCCTTAACGCACTTCTCAGCGTACTTCCTGGCAGCAATTTCAGCCTGGTAGTTCGTCTCGTCCTTGTCACGAGTGTGCAGGTATTGCTGAATTAAGTCGGGGGTTTTCTCCTTCGCATCAGCGCTACTGCATGTAAGGGCGAGGCGGCAGAGTGTCTTCAGGAGGTCCTGGATGGTGTACAGCTTCCAACCGCTCTTAAGGTAGTAGTGACGCAGGACATCCTGATATCGAACCTCATCGATATCGCCAGTGATGTACTCCTCAACAAGTTCCAGAGTCTTGGGCCAGAATGTCGAAGGGCCATCGTGGGGACCAAAATAGTTGAGCGTGTTGTCCGCTAGGCCAATGTCTTTGGCGGGACGTGGTCGGTTCACGCGGTTGATCTCCTCAATGACACTCTCCTTGCTCTCTTTCACGTCTCTGAGACGAGTGTAGACGGTCTGGAAAACGTTGAAGAAGACAAAGATGGTCTGGTTGCAGAAGAAGTTGTACCAGGGCCGAGAGAAAAATCCGTCGGCCTTGAGCTCGCCATCAGCTGTCAGGAGAGCGTCGTCTCCAGTCGTTACTATCGGCTGTGGGACAATCGGCATCCAGCGCTCGTTGGACACTTCAGGGCCGGTGCCATCTTCTGGGGCATCAGGCATCTCTTCCTCGTTGGCCGAGCCCACGTCTGGGGTAGTTTCCTTGCTGGCAGATGCCGCACTGTCCTCCTTTTGACCTCGCGGCTTGGAGCCATTGCGTCCGGGGTCAAGGACGCCGCGGAGCAAATCACCTCTCCTGCCAGCACGGCGACTGCGACCGTTGGTGAGCTCGGCAGGAACAGCTTCCTCAGTGTCGTCCTCCTCCGAGACGTCTTGGAGCCTAGGAAGCCGTCCCTCAATCTCTTCTTCAGGAATGTCGAAGAAGGCGGGAATGAAAGTCTCAAAGAACTCGGAAACTCTTTCCTTCTCTGGCACACTATGCTGGCCGCTGCTGACGGTGTAGAGCATCATCAGTCGGAGAAGCTCAACGACAACCTTCTTGTCAGAGAAATCCCACACCAGCTGGTGGCGCGGAGCCTTGCCCTTCAAGCTGCGCTGGCGTCTTTGCTCTTCAGCCTTTGTCTTGATGACGTCGACGAGATGCTTGGCTGAGAGGTTCCTCTTGTCGTTCTGCTTGACCAGGATGCCCATGTGGTCGAGACTCTTGAGGTGCATGTGCTCTACTTGAGCATGCCACACCTTCTCCCACTCGCGTTGTGAGAATCGCCATTCTTCATCTTTTTGCTTCATGCGGGTCAAAACGATCGGGACGACGTTAAGCGGGTTGGAGAACAGGTCGTTGACGACTTCCGGGCCCTTATCACCGTAAATCTTCTTGCAGACACGCTTGAAAACAGAGGTGCTGTGTCCAGCTAGCGCCTGCGGCATCTGAAAGTGCTCCCGCTCCATTGGCGACATCACGCTGATCTGTTGGGCAACGGGTTCCAAGAGCTGGATGCACTTCAAGTTGGCCTCGATGTTGAAGTCATAGTCGTGACGCTCCTCTTCGATCCTGTGCAGGCCCTCCTCGAATCCGTTCTTGCGATGAGCAACGAAGCCAGAGTCTTCAGAAGCCCACGTCGGGTGGGAGGCCCAGTCGTCGTTCAAAACGGAATTGCAAAGCTCGTCGCGGCCACTGCAAGGCTTGAGCCGTTCCCGTTTGGGGAGAAGACGGTAGCTCGGGCCATAGCCTCGGCAGTTGCTCAGAGACACCTTACCACTCGGCGGAGCTGGGCGGTTGTCGACAATCTCATCGTGTGGTTCGTACTTGAGGAATGCCTTCCAGAATCCCATGAGCTCTGGGTTGGCGGCGAAGAACACGCTGCCCTTGTGAAAGACGGTGTTCCGATCGATGATGGATTGGCTGAACAGATTGCAGACTTTAAGAAACTCGTTGAATGCGGTCTTGTTGCCCAGGTACTTCTTGACTTTCTCGAAGAAGGCGATCTCGTCGGAGTTCGAAGTGGTAGCTGCGGGGGGTCCGAGAGGTTCGGGGAGGATGGGTGTCAAGGTCGGCTCGACCGCTGGAGCATCTGCAGCGAGGTTCTTGTTATGCGCCAGCTTCGTTCGCTTGTTGTTACTACCGGCGACGGGAGGAGCGCCAGGTGCGGCTCTGTTCGCTGACGGCGGAGCTTCGACGACTGCCGGTGCGGGAACAGGCGTCTGCTTGTCAGGTCTTGGTCGTTTCTTACTATTCTCCTTCGACGCGCTCGGGGGCGCGAAGCTTCCGAGAGGAGGCATCTTCTGGCCACTGATACTGGGCTGAGGAGTTTGGTTTGGGCCAGGGCCAGGCGGCTGCTCATCGCCAGGCCGGCCAGGTGTGCCCTTCGCTTGGCCGGCAGACTCGGGCAAGAACTGCTTGAAGTCTTCAAGCAGGTCCGGCGCAGTGTGAAACAAGGTGGTGACTTGTGCGTACACGTCCTGAATAGGTTTTTGCTCGCGCTGGTAGGTTTGCAGGATCTCGAGAAATTGTTTGTAAATCTCGGGCTTATCCTGGAAGCGGTTCTGCAGCGTGGTTAGTGCGCGAGGTCTCGGGCTGCAAGGTGGGTGGGTGTGCGCAAAAAAAACCAATTTGCAGGTGAACTTGCCTTTATTTTGTTGACGTAGCTGATGGCATGGTTGAATTCGACCGGGCCACGGCGTTCCATATTTGCCTGTTGCGCCTGCTGCTGCTGCTGTTGCTGCTGCTGGCTGGCGTTGCCGTTGACATTTGCGGGTCCGGTTACCGGAGTTGGAGTGTGCGCGTTGCGAGGCGGCTGCTGCGCGTTGGCAGCGTGTGCGCCTTGGATCTGGGGACCGCGCTGTTGACCGGCACCTTGAGCATCAAAGGCAGCACCCAAGTTGTTCGGGTTGGGGCCAAAGGGGCCAGGGCCGTTCTGCACAGGCGTGCTGAAGTTGGCCTCGGGGCTTTCGATACTGTGCTGAGGCTGCTGTTGTGGTGCCTGCCAGTTGTTTCCGCGCTGAGGAAACAGCGGCTGCGAGGCACCGCCAGGATGGGCATGGCCGCCGTCGACCTGCGCGCCTCTACCCGCGATGGACTGCACAGTGGTGCCCATGGGCGTCGTAACTCTAATCGTGTTCGGATCATTACCGGCGCCACATTCAATTCGGTACCCTGGCGGCAGGAAGGTGTTGAAGCCTTGGATGAGGTTGGGATGGCCGGCGAAGAGCTCCGAGACACGGTTGATAACTCCGGGTGTATCAATTCTACTCCAGTCAGCGACACCACGACGACGGAGTGCTTCCATTACACGTACGCTTGGCTCTTGAAATCCTTCATGATGTCAAGGAAGCGGTTGTACACGTCGGGCTGGTCGTGGAATTGCACCTTAACTTGGTCCAGATACGTCAGGGCATCCTGTCACAACCGAGGTCAGCCCATGCTCTAAACCGCCAACAGTATCTCCGAGTCCCGAGGTTTACTTGAACCATGCCCGGCGCGTCCGCCATGGCTGCGGACGCATGCGACTGCCAGGTTACGAAGGCAGCTTGCTACGATGATGGTTTGATGAAGGGTATACGGGAGGGATGAGGAATACGAGGCGCGAAAGACAGGGCGAGAGCGCGAGGGATGGAATATGCACGCGGGGCCGCCTTGCATCCTGCCTGCCTGACCTGCGCCGTATCGGCGCACCAGCCCACACTGGTTTCCACTTTGGATGGTCAAGCCACAGGCGAGAGCAAGAGCGCCAACACAGGGTGCTTTCTGGTTACGCGAATTTACAGAGGCAAAATCCAACTTACGTTCAGGATCGGCTGTTGGCCGTGGGCAATGCCGCCTTGGCCCTGCTGCTGCATCTGGCCTTGGCCACCAGCGGCACCGCCGCCGGCATTGGCGCCATTCCCAGCGTTGCCGCCAAACGGTCCTTGTTGCATCGGTTGCTGATTTTCGCGCTGCTGCAGCGGTCCCCCGAACACGGGAGGGCCGCCGCTCGCAGCGCCGAGGGAATTGCTCGGGGGAACGGTCGTATGCGGGATGGGCGCGAACATCTGGTGCTGGGCGTTGGGGTTGTTCGGGCCTGCATGCTGCGGTGGTCTGTTGTTATCGGGTTGAAGGGGGCCACCGAAGTTCGCGCCAGGCCCCGATGGAGCGCCGAGTGGCATGGGAGGGCCGGAGGAGACCGAGCCGTGGTTCGCGAGGAGACCGCCAGGGCTGTGGATTGCGCCCATGGCACGAGATGCGACGGGTTGGTGTATCGGGATCGATCCAGCATTGCTGTGATGGGGGGGTCCCGGAGGGTAGCCCTCGCGGCGACGTCTTTCGGCCTGTTCCTGTTCGCGTCGCTCCATTTCGTCGGCTTCCTGGGCGAGGCGACGACGACTCTCGGCCTCGCGCTCGTAGGCGTCGGCCTCGTCAGCGGGTTTACCGCTCATCATCCTGAGATCTAGCGTCTTCTACGACTCCAAAGTCAGCGACGTGTATGGAATGGGAGTGCGAGAGCGGATAGGTTGTGGAAGCTGGCGCAAGCGCCCTAAGAGGGGGGGCTGGATCTTCACCCGCGCAAGCTTTGCTTCGTCTCCCCAAGCTCAGGAGACAGGGATTGCGCGGGAGTCGGGAAGAACTTACAGACTGATGATGCTACAGCACGTCTTGTGTCTACATGGGGAGAACGATGACAGGTCTCCGAAAGCGGGATTGTAGGGCCTACAGCAACGTCACGCAGAGAAATTTCGTGGTGATTTACGAGCTTGCAGCTGGTGCTCAAACCCCTTCCTGGCTGATTGGAATGAGAACCTGCCCGAGCGCGGGAGTTGCCGTGTCACGTGAAGATAAGTATCTCATCAGAAGTACCCAGGTCCACATTTTGGGCCTCGTTTGGGACGGTTTTCATCGGATGTTGCGTTGCCGTAAATACGCGGTCCGGTTGGCTCAGAAGTGTGCATTGCCAACTTGGGTGACGATGGCCTCACATTCTGCGGCTTTGATTGTCATCAAAGACTGTCGATTTGTGTACTATTTTTCTATCTCAACGCTCAGGAGAGCCCTTCAGCCCGATGAGGGCGGAACTCGGAAATGACCGAGTCGCCACGCGGCATGCGGTATTGAGTGCCATCGTGAAAAGCTCAATAATGTGTTTGCAACAGTTCTGTCGTGCATTCAGCACTGATGTCTGCGGTGATATCTGAAGAGATATTATGCGTATTGTATTCATCTGTCTTGTTCGGGTATCTGATTACGGCCTCATCAATCATACCACATTCCTGGACCAGCCGGGCGACTTCACAGCACGTACGACAGTTCAAGCGTAATTGCGCACCTCCTTGATGATCCACTGTCTGCATGTTAGCTGTTTTCCTCGGCGATGGCAAACCCGCGGTTGGTTTGCGGACAATCTTGGTAAACATACCACTTCGCCGTTTGCGACGGTGCTTGCCACACTGACGACCTCAATATCGCCTGGCTGGATCTGAGCGGCAAGTCAGTAACCGATCGACAGCTGCATTTGTGGGTTTGCAACTCACAAACTTGGTCCCGTCCTTGTTCTCCCACCAGATGTCTCTGTCGTCACCTATCGCCTTGGTCTTGTGGTGCTCAGGCCAGGGGCTCACGGGCACCATGTGCGCCTCGACGAACCGCTGGATATTCCTCCGGGCCCTCTCCTGGCCGTCGTCGCCCTCGTAGGCGTTCTCTCCGAGATGCTGGTACTCCTTGGGGTCCTCCCAGGGCTTCCGAGGCAGGTTCTCGACGGCGGAGTTGAGGGGCGCCAGCACGGTGGTGTTGCGGCCCTGGTCGTCGAGGCGGCGCGAGGCGGACTCGATGTCGCGGGTGAAGCTGGCGAAGACGTTGATGCTCCTGTCGCGGCCCATGACATCGGAGAGCCTCACGCCATCCTGCGCCGGTGGCGGCCGGGATTCGGACGGGTCTGATGGCGGCATAGCTGGGCCGACGGGATCCACGGCAGCGAGGGGTTTCTGACGGAGAATGCGGGGAGCGTAAGGACCGGAGCGTTCTACGGGCAAGGTCATTAACTGCGCCGTTGCGACGGAGCAGGAGAGCAGAAGCAGGAGAGCGGCGGGTCGTTTCATGATGCTCCTAGGGCCGGGTGTCTAAGTAGCCAAATCTAAAAGCGGCCTTTGCGGTCCTCACGAACAATGATGCACTGGCAGCAAAAGAAAAACCTGGTTTGCAATCGCTTGGTGGCGCGCGTCTTCTCACAGCGCAGTCTGTCAGAGGTACAGAGGTACAGAGGCTCGCTCTTTGCGCGGTATGATGCGGTCTTGCGGCGGCCGGTTACCCCACGGGACCAAAAATTTGGAAATGTCGGGGTGCTGATTGGCTGCCAGGGCCCATGACATCATCCTTGCGCCGACACCGCGCAGTCTGTAGTGGCTCCTGGTACCTGCGACTTTGTCGGCCGACACTGTAGGCGACATCTGGTAGACGGAAGTCGACCTGCACGCCTCACCTCATCGCGCGAGCCCAGAGTGCAGGAAAAACGCGCAGCTTCCGAGGATTCAATCACGATGCCGCGCTCAAAAAAGGCTTCGTTTTATAATTTGGCCAAGGGTGAGCGCACCCGCCGAGATTGACCGAGGACGACGACAATGTCTCTGAGCCTTGCCAGGGACTTCGGAGCCTTTTGGGTCGCAACAGCGAGCGACAGCGTCTCCACACTGGCAGGCACTGGCAGGTTGCGGGTTGCCAGTCCGGCCGGAGGTGGTCAAGACGCGCGATGCGAAGAGGTCGGAATTTATTGCTGCTTTCGAACAATGGGAGGGGACGCGGCGGACGAGAAAAAAGGGCCCCCAACAGCAAGCAGCCGCCCCGTCAACCCCAACATTCCTCTCATGAATCATGGAGACGACAAAATGAAACGAACGAACAGGTGGCAAGCCGGATGCCGCACCGTTGGCGGGGAGGAGCAGCAGCATCTGACCATGTCGACTCTGCCCGCAGATTTCCCCCAAGATCCCCTTTCACATGCAAGGGCTGGCGGCACGGCGGCTCCAGCCCCAGCCCCATTGTCCCCCCCAAAGGGACCCCATATCGGAGGTGAGTGGTCGCGTCGTGTCGTGCGTGGGAGGATGAGGAGAAGGCGCGCAGACAATTGGGGAGGCGGAGGGACGCTCGCAAGTGCGGAGGAAGCAAGACAGCGACTGAGTGGTCGGCCGGCAGCAACGCAGAGCCGAAAAGAGGGGACGGCAATGCGGGCTGGCCGAGCTGGGGAAAGTGGCAGTGGCAGTGGGAGGATGGTCGGTCAGGTGCTTAAAGCTCCGAGCCGGGCATCATCTGACCTGCCACCGGGAGCCTCTGGGCGAATGTGTGGGGGACGAGGCTTTGTGCGGGTGAGACTAGTCTGGCCTTGCCCGCAGCGCGTGAAGAAGGACGACGGCGCCGGCAGAGGGTGCAGAACAAGCGCAAGTGCGGTGCGTTAGAGCGGGCTGGAGAAGGGTCTGGGACCGCGTCCCATGGGTTTACGGGGGGGCGGTGATGCCCGTGATGATTCACCTCAGCGTCTCGTCGCCGCCCGTTCACCTCGCAGAAACAGCGTCTTCTGTGCAGCTTGACACGGGGCGTGACACCTGGTTGGTCTCGTCCCGTGGCAGTGGGGCCGGAGCGCCTGTGCTCAGCGCGTGTGTGGTGCAGAAGGTGCCGGTCTGGCGGACGGGATCAGCCTGAGAGCAGGAGCATGACCACGAGCATGACGGCGACCAAGTGGCCTTCACATGTCAGAAGTTGGTCCATGGAAGAGCCTGAAACTGTCAAAAAATTCTTCACGGCCTTCGACGGCAAGCTGACGCCAATTGCCTTGTGAAAATGCCCAGTCAGAGCTACTGCACAGGAAGGGTAGTGGGATTGCCATCTGCCATCCCTTCCAGGTTCTCCAGGGTCCTGTTAGTCGGTCTGGGGGGGCGAGGCCGTCAGCGTACCGCTTACCTGGCCTGACAACAGCCATGTACGGCTTCATCATGGCATACCTTACCTACCGGCAAAGACGACGTGACGCATCTTTATAGAAGTTGAATTTCTGCATTCATCTCGATGTTTGGAAATGGTTCGACATGTTGGCACGATCAACTCGGCATGGTCTCCGAGCACCCAGTGGCCGTCGGCATTCTCACCGATGACTGAGGAATTGGGCTGAAGGATGCTCTCTGTGTCTTGCCAATTGCCCGTCTGTCGTTGGTGGCCCGCCGCTCCTTGTGTTAGGGGCTTTCCCACAGGTGCTCAAGGTCTAGGTACTTACCTTAGGTAGGCAAGGTACCTTAGGTAAGACGCCGTGGATACACTACAGAGACGGGACTACGGGCAGCGAGCAGCTTCACCAGTTTTAGTCACCCCCCACACTTCCCCCAGTTTTTGCCTGTCGCGGTCCACCACCGAAGGAAGCGAAGCAGGTCCTCCTCGGCCAGAATTGCTGCGACAGGCCGGGCCTGCACGGCTGCGTGAAAACAGTTATAAAACCTCCGTGGACCGGAGTCGGTTGCCTGTCGTGACGAGTTCGCGAGGGTCTTTGGACTGCCACATACCGTGCCTGCCTTAGCATACCTACCTACCTAGGAAACCAGGAACATACCAACTCGGTCGATTCCATTGACATTCGCAGAGCTCCACCGCCGAGTCCCTTTGTCCCGCCGACCGCTGTTGACCAACTCGCGCATTCTTACTGGTACGTCCGCAATGGGTGACGCCAATCCTCCCACCCCAGGCCCCAGACCACCCCCCCGGAACTCGACCCAGACTCGGACCCAAACTGGCCCCAAACCCGCTAGCACGGCGGCCGGCCCAGTCGTGTCCCATGAAAATCCCCAGTGCTAATCCCCCTGTTCCCTCCCAGGCGCTTCGACCTCGGCTCACGACTCGCCGTGTCAGCAGCGCTGCACCGGCCAGCACCAAGCACCAGCACCACCAGCACCAGCGCTGCCACGCCCTTTGTACCTCGACTTGCCGTGTCCCTCGGCGTAGCAACGAGACGAGGCGATCGCTCCTCGCTGTCTCGTTTCCTTCTTAAACCTCTCCATCCAAACTCTCTTCTTCTCCCCCCACCAACTTCTTCTTCCCCATTCTTCTTTGTTTGTTCTCCATCCTGTCCTTGGAGCGCATCTATACCCATCAATCAAAATGGCACCCAGAGTTATCGTCGTCGGCGGTGGTCGTAAGTTGCTTCTCTCTCGCTCCCAGCCGTCACATGCTAACCCGCCGTCTCTCCAGTGTCCGGCTTGAGTGCTGCGCACACCATCTACCTCGCCGGAGGAAATGTCGTCGTTCTCGACAAGCAGGGTATGTTGCTGTCTGCGCCTTGCTCGTTTTCCTGCGAGTCGCAATTCTAACAACGCCGTCGCGCAGGCTTCTTCGGAGGCAACTCCACAAAGGCCACCTCGGGTATCAACGGTGCCCTGACCCGGACACAGGTCGACCACAAGATTGCCGACAGCGTTAAGCAGTTTTACGATGATACCCTCAAGTCTGCCCGTGACAAGGCCCGTCCCGACCTGATCAAGGTCCTCACCTACAAGTCCGCTGCTGCCGTGGAGTGGCTCCAGGACGTCTTCAACCTGGATCTCACCCTCGTTTCGCGGCTAGGGTACGTCTACTGATGCTCTACCCGTCTCACGTCACCAAATCCACTGACACACCAAACAGAGGTCACTCCCAACCCCGTACGCACCGTGGTCACGATGCCAAGTTCCCCGGTATGGCCATTACCTACGCCCTGATGCAGAGACTCGAGGAACTCGCCGAGACCGAGCCCCACCGAGTCGAGATCATCAAGAAGGCCCGCGTCACTGGCCTGAACAAGGAGGGCAACACCGTCACTGGTGTGAACTACGAGTTCAACGGAGAGGAGCAGTCGCTTGAGGGCCCCGTCGTCCTTGCCACCGGTGGCTACGCCGCTGACTTTGGCGACACCTCTCTGCTGAAGAAGCACCGTCCCGACACCTACGGCCTTGCCACCACTAACGGCTCCCACGCCACTGGTGACGGCCAGAAGATGGTCATGGCCATCGGCGGTAACGGTATTGACATGGACAAGGTCCAGGTCCACCCTACCGGCTTGGTCGATCCCAAGGATCCCGGCTCCAAGTGGAAGTTCTTGGCCGCTGAGGCTCTCCGTGGTGAGGGTGGTCTGCTGCTCAACGCTGACGGTGACCGGTTCTGCGACGAGCTCGGCCACCGTGACTACGTTTCCGGCATGATGTGGAAGGAGAAGGACAAGAACAAGTTCCCCATCAGACTTGTCCTCAACTCCAAGGCCTCCAACGTCCTTGACTTCCACACTCGTCACTACTCCGGCCGTGGCCTGATGAAGAAGATGAGTGGTGAGCAGCTGGCCAAGGAGATCGGATGCACACCCGACCACCTCCAGAAGTCTTTCCAGACCTACAACGCCATTGCCGATGGCAAGCAGAAGGACCCTTGGGGTAAGAAGTTCTTCCACAATCTGCCCTTCGACATCAACGATACCTTCCATGTTGCCCTTATGGAGCCCGTGCTTCACTTCACCATGGGTGGTATTGAGATCAACGACAAGGCTCAAGTTCTCAACAGCGAGCAGAAGCCCTTCGACGGCCTGTTCGCCTGCGGTGAGCTTGCCGGTGGTGTTCACGGTGCTAACCGCCTCGGTGGCTCTTCTCTGCTTGGCTGCGTGGTCTACGGCCGTGTTGCTGGTGACACTGCCAGCAACTACCTCTTCCAGCAGGCTCTCAACGGATCGGGTGGCGCCGCCGCTCGTATGGGCCAGATCTCTCTGCACCTCGACCCTGCGCAGCCGGGTCGTGTCACGATTGACTGGAACAACGCCGGAGGCTCCGGTGGCCAGGGCATCCCTGCCCAGCAGACCACCTCCGCTGCTGGCCCCACACCTGTCCAAGGCGGCCAGAAGGCCGACAAGCCCAGCAACCCCAAGGAGTTCACGATTCCGGAGAAGGAGTACACCATGGAGGAGGTCGCCAAGCACAACAAGAAGGAGGACCTGTGGGTTGTCGTCAAGGGCGTCGTGATGGATCTCTCCAACTGGCTCGATGAGCATCCTGGTGGTCCCCAGGCTATCATAAACTTCATGGGCCGCGACGCGACTGAGGAGTTTGAGATGTTGCACGACGACGAGGTTATCCCCAAGTACGCACCACAGCAGGTAATTGGCCGTGTCAAGGGCCAGACGCCAAGTTTGGAGCTGTAAATTTGGAATGATCGACGACGCACGACGGACTTGGCTTGGGTAAAATAGTGATAACCGGAGTACGGGTGCGCATTGGCGCACTTTTGGTTTGGGCATTTCTTCATGAGTAGTCACTATCTGAATTGTATTCATAGATACATTGTTGTAGTCTGTTGGATCCAATGGACCTCATTACTCTCTGTTCACCGTTCTGTCCCTATCTACATCGTCCAGGTGCGAGTTCAAACGATTGAGCTTTACCGATGCGAGTCAGGTGAAAATGCACGTGCGCGCCGAGCTCCGATATCTGGGGTCCCCGCCATTGATCCGCGGCTTGCCTTGGCCCCCACCATTATCACGACCCGCGGCGCATTTTTCCCCGAAGCACGTCACACTTCACCCGCAACCCGAGTCGCGACAAATCACTGAAGCAAATATGGGAAAGGTCCACGGAAGTCTCGCCCGCGCTGGTAAGTTCTTTTCTCCGCGTCTCGTCACTACCTGAATCGCAGACTCACCAATCGCTCTCCGAAGGCAAGGTCAAGTCTCAGACCCCCAAGGTCGAGCCCGCCGAGAAGGCCAAGACGCCCAAGGGCCGCGCGCGCAAGAGGGAGGTGTACACGCGCCGCTTCGTCAACGTTGCCGTCACCGGCGGCAAGCGCAAGGTACGTCGTCTCCCGGGTTCTGGACTCTGGACGGAACCGGAATGGAGCGCGTCTGGGATGCTAACACGCGGTGCTGCAGATGAACCCTAACCCCGGTGCTGCCTGAGCGGGCCCGTTCGCATGGGGAAGAGTGTAGTGACGCTTGACGACCCGAGACGATTTGCGATGCGGTTTCATGCCTGGCGGTTGCCATAGGGAGTCGGTCGAAGATGGACTGGGGGGGTTGCATCAGCGAACGGCGTTTTGTCCGGCTGGAGTTTGACAGCTACCAGATGATATAGAAATAGAGGTGGGCCGCGAGGCTCTTCGTTTCTTCATACTTTGTTTCTGAATTTCTTTGCGAGCGTGAGTTCCGTTGGGGTGCTCAAATACCTCATCGCACTTGGATGATTCCTCGGTCGGAGACAATGCGGTAGGGGCAACGGGGGAGCGACAGATCTGGGTTTGAATGGGTCGATCTTCCGTCTCTGTCAAGCGCGCAAGTACACCAAGCTGTGATTCAGCAATAGTCTTTCCCCTTGTGGCCCAATTCCGCTTTGAGAGCCGACGCCGGGCACCATTGGGCATAGTGCACTCTTTGGAAGAGCGTGGTATGAGCTGAAGGGGAGGGAGTTGGTGCTGAGTTGGGAGTGACAGGATGTTCCTGTCTCAAAATGGGCCTCACATTCGTTGAATGCGATTGCCTGATCAAGACAGTTTGCTCCTTCGCCCTGTAGGTTGCTCCAGGTCGGGTTATCGGACAGTGCTGTCTAGGGGGGTTGCTCGTAAATGTCACGGCGGGAACAAATGGGCGACTACATGTAGCCCAGTGGGATCAGATAGCCGGCACGATTCGCGTTGTCCGGATACTTGTACTTGATGTTCGAGGTGTCTTGTTCAAATGAAACCACCCCATTTGGACAATTCAGCGGCCTCGATCAGGGCGATCCGAGAGGCCGTTTGGCAACATCAGCAGTCAACTCCGCCTAGGTTTCCACGCTGGCGAATATACTCTTGCGGATCACGGTATGGGGTGATGCCATGTTAGTCGGGGTAATTAACTTCTATCCGTAGCACTCTTCCTGATCACTTCAACTGCTTCGGCTCTTCCTCATGTCCCCGGGCTGCGAGGTTTGTGGCCAGTCCAGTCACTAGTGGGTTCCATCACCAGAGGAGTATCCTCATGAACGAAAATCCATTACCGGGGTGAATCGCATCTTAATTGTCTCGTTTGAACTTGCCTCAGCCCTGGGTTTGGAAACTTTTCCTCTCCTGTCGTAAATGAGTTTCATGGTAGTCCAGTATCTTGGGACCAGGCAGCACACAAGTGCAGGATCTTCTCCAAGGTCATAAACATCACACCTAGCTTGGGATACCTGGTGAATCTCTTATTCTAACCCCGAGACTTGATTATGACACAAGAACACGTACTGTTAACCCGCATGTTCATGCTGTATGCGTGCGTTGGCGGGCTGTATGGATACAGCATTTACGTAAAGTCGACAGACCCAGCTTGTGCTCTACAACACAGAGACACTAGACCACGCCTCCAAGGAGAATGTTTGGGGAGAAAACACCACGGTATGGAAGGGAGAAGATCTCATTGGCATCGAAACCCAGCCAACGCTCCTGCCGAAAAGACATGCTCCGTCTCTGACCATCGTTGTCCAAATAAAGAGGCTTTACTTGAAAATCGAGGTTGCTGGGCCTCTTTCGGCATGACCGCCGCAACTACATCCCAAGAATAAGCACACGATGGCCAGAGACAAATTGACCTGTCATCAGAAAGTATATCAATCTTTGGCCTCGACTTGGCTTGCAGGTCGACGCCCATATATACAGACGTGCCTCGTCCATAGGACTCGGTTATCGTGATCGTCCACGCATGGACGATAGCAGCTCTTGCTCATGCAGACGCAAGGCGGTTACATTCAGCTTCAACACACCTTCTAGACAAGAAGTAGATCAGACGGCGTTGAAGCTCCTCGTACTAAGACAGGCCCTCGAGATACTTTGCTTCTCGCGACAGACAGCTGAGGATAAGACTTAAAATGCCACTCGACACAAAGACAACCACTTTGTAGACGAGAACTCAGATCCGGAGGCGAACCTTCGGAAGAGAGAAGAATAGACGAGAGAGTAAGGAAGGCGGATGGAGATCAACCCACCCCATCTCCCTGCCAGATGAGGTTTCCAAATCTGTTTCTAATTTCTAACTGTGGCATGATGTGCTCTATTTACCGAGCCCAAGGCCCCTTGTGGTTTTGTTTGCTGAGATATATTGATCACGAGTCTTAGGCCTGTGTCTCGGAGCATAGTCTATGAGCGAATACATCGTTGAGCTTGGGTCCTGATTATTTGCAACAACTCGACGATTGCTTCGACAATCTGCCTTGCCGAGAACCACTCCTATCTGCCTGGCCTCACACCTAACATCTACGGCACGAGTTCGTTGGTGAGATTTGCCATTTCCTCTCAACTCTTTTGATCTTAGAAGCACATAGTGAAACACTCACGGCTGCTGCGTTGCTACGGGAGAGCTCCAGCCGCAGTATCACAGCAACAACTAGAACGAGATGCGGAGATTACTTTCCATGGCAGGATTACATTGGGTTGCGATCGTGGTTACAATCTCTGCCATATCAACGCCCAAACACGCGAAGAAACATTCACTTTCGAACCAAGAATAGAACAAGTGCCACGCGTGATGCTGCAGAATTAGCGAAAGGGGACCGGAGAAAGAGCACACAAAGCAGGGGCCCGATCTCATCGTGCCTCGTCAACTCCCATGATCGGGGGGATATTCACGATCACAGCAGTCGTGCGACCTGCCTTTGCGGACGGCTCAGGGTCGCACGTCCTCCCCCGCGCAACGTCGGAACGACCCCCGAAGCGCTGCGACTTGCGGTCGACGCGGACGGGGTGGCGGCGCTCTTATGATCGTTGAAATTCCTTCCCTTGTTGCCGTGGAAACATTTTGGGATGATAGTGTCTGCTCCTTGCTCCGGCTACGAAGTCAGCTCGCTATGAATGCTCCAACCCCAGGGGTCCACGTCGTTCCACATTGGTATACACAATTACTAGGCGAGGGTAACGTCTGCCAGGCTTTTAAGGAGTCTGAAGCGCCCTGTTGATAGGCAGGTCGTGATACACCTGGGCTTATTCTGGAAGCGGTGACATCACCACCTGGGCCGAACTGTGGGAACAATGCTAAACCGCGGTGAGGACTGGACGTTGATGTTCGTGGATACTTTCAGGCCAAGTATGACCCAAAGTTTTGACATCTTCTGCTGTTGGTGTTTACAAGTCTGATGAAAAGGGGTAGTCGATGATGGACGGAAAAGGCTTCTTTGGGGCGCCGTCGATCAGCGATCCCCGGCACCAAAAGGTTTAGAGAGTAATATCAATTCAGGTCGTCAATAAACTTCTTACTCTGCAACTAGGCGAGTAGTTGCCGTCCTGTCGACCAAGTCGCGCGCCGGCCGTGTCTTGCTCCCGTGGTGTCATATTCTATAGTGCGGGGACATGCGCCGCCAAAGCTTTCAGAACGCTTCTCCCCCCTCCTTTTGAGCTGACTCCAATGCAGGGACTCTTTGCGCGTGAGCCTGAGGTCGTCTGGCGTGCGTGGTGCCCACGTTAGGCCCGTCGATCGCTGCATGTCGATCCGAGGGTCAGATCACCGTCGAACCCCCACCCAGTGCGCAGTGTGTTAGTGGGAACTACCTGCAAGCCATTGCTGCCCTCAAAATTGCCAGCGAGTATCGGGAGGTTGGCTCTCACCAATGGTAGATAGCTGTTTATATCTCCATGCCCAAGATAATGTTTTGATCTGGGTACCGACCCTACCAGCTCCGTCTCTGAGATCGCATCGCAGAAAACGGGATGTGTTGTCCGTTACTCTCTAGACCAACGCCTGGCTTAGGTGCGTACTAGACCCTAGACGGAGGACCATACCCTACCCAAACCGTGGCGTGTATACTTTCTGGGTGCTGCACATTGACGGCGTTTTGAAAAGTCGGATGCCGCGAGTTACCAAACGGATCTCCGTCTCCTCGGCCCTCTGCCCTACGAGGGCCGTTGGAGCGGGCGTGCCGATGAGGTTGCATCTGACCAGAGATGAGCTTCGGAAATCAAGGAGGCCCCGGGTGCTTGGACAAAGGTCCCGCGTCATCAGGCGTGTAAGCAGGTGCAACTGATGCCTGGCTTAGTCTCGTTGCTTGCCCATGATTGGAGTCTGTCCACGTCAGACTTGTCAGATATGACAAACAATACACTAGCAGCGGTCGACTCGAGCCGGGCGTTTGAAATATTCAAGAAGTGAGAAAGAAAACTCGTGGCTTCTGTTGTGGAAGTTTGATGCTGCCAATATCGTGTTTCACGCTGTTGAACGGGAAAGAAGCGACGAAGAAACTGGATGCCACAGTCTGTGCAAAAGATTTGTAGTTGAAGAAAGTAACCGCAACGAGCTTGGTTTGACGCTCGGCGGCTCAGCATGTATCCCCCCCAACACCACATAATAAACCAGCCTGGAGTCCCTCGTAAGCGCGGCCGTCCTGAAGATGACCAAGGACATGCTTCTCATATGGAATGAGATTGACACATTTGCTGGGAGCTTGGCCTCCTGGCTGCCGAGCCTCTCGATGAGTCAAAAATTACGGCAATATGAGGGAGGGCGAACGCCTGAAACGAAGCCAAGCAGTCATCTGGAGGTGAGAGTGTTGACTAAGAAAATGTTGCCCCCACTGATACAGAATGGGAACTGTGACTGTAAATTCGGGACTCGCTGTTGCAGTTAGCTGGGTGAACCAAGGTCGAATTTGAAGGTTTTTTTTCAACTGGAACAGGATGAAGTGAGTCAGCTCGAAGTCACCAGCAGTCATTCACGCAGTTTCGAGGGGATAAACGAGAAGCACGCCTAGGCCCGTTCCAGAACCTTGGTTGTGATGATGGCCGTGCGAATCTTTGGCACGCCGGACAGGATGCTCGGACGACGCATCTCATAAGGCGGCGGCACTGGGCAGGGGCTGAGTGAGTCTTGGAGGCACCATTGCGTTGCAATATCCGTACGCGTCCGCATGTTAGCTTGCGGGTTGTGATTGTGGCTTGCTAGTGCAGGTCAGACAGGAAGGGAAGATGCATCCTTTTGCCCCCAAGTCTCAGTGCGTGTTTCGATTGCCGTTGAAAGATGCAATATGCTTGCTTCTGTGACCAGCCAAGCGCTGAAGCTGAGGCTAGCTTATCGTGCCTAGCGGACGACAAGTTGAGGTGGCAGCCGTGGCGGTATGTGATGAACAACTTGACGCGGCGTCTATAAGCCCACGGAGCTCCGGCCCAGACCTTGGCAGGAACGTGGTTCGGCAGTCCTTTGCCGTAAGGCCCCTGTCGCTCAGGATTCGGAGACGGCGGACGCCGAGAATGCCCTTGGTCAGTCTTGAGTGAGGACGGATACAGAGACGTCGCATCGCTTGTATGGCGGCGCGAGGAGAGACAGACAACTGCTGTGCCGCATGCCAACAGAGCGATGGAATGTGTGGTTGGTGTCATCTGATGGCTGGTTGTGACTGGACAGAGCCTAAAGACTGGAGACGGCAAGAATATGCCTTTCCTCCACCGGGAACCATCATCCTCCACCGGAAACCATCAAGGTCTGAAGGGGCAGGCATACAGAAGAAAGCCCTCTGCCAGCGCCGACGGTGTCGTGTTGTATCTGCCCTGGTTCAGATAGAAGAACGGGCTTAGGCTTCAGTCGAGGGCGCGGTACCTGGGAGTACTTTCCCGTCCTGAGTTTGGCAGGCTGCTGGCGGAGTCTCCCCCGCAATCAAAGTGTGAAATTTTGTGTGATTAATCCAATTGAGCTGACAAACTACCATCCAACGCCCCCTACCCCCTACCCCCTACCCCCTACCCCTACCCCCCTTCGCCCGTCTTAACCTCTGGCTTTATCAATAATATTATATATCTCTTTCTAAAAGTCTTTATAGTTATTAATCCGTTTAATCTTTTTTATATTTAAATTTACTATAAAGTTATTTTATATTTTAATAAAAGTTCTCTTAATAATATTAATTTAGTATTTTTATTTTTTTAATAAACTTAGCTAGTATTAAATAATATATATAATAACAATACAGAGTATATACTAAAACTTGAGCAGAGTAGTTTAAGAAAGTTAATTAATTATACTTAATATAAACAGATAATTAATAGTCTTATACTTTTAAGTATAATAAATATTAATTAGATAATTAATATTATAAGTTATAATAATTTAAGAGAGTAATTTTAGTCTAATCTACCTAAAAGTATAAATAGTTAAAGGCCTTATTTTTATACTTTTTAGTAAACTATAAAGGTTATTTATAAGTCTTATAGTATATTATATTACTTAACCTTAGTGGTCATTTATAAAGGTGTTTAAGTAGACAGTAAACTGCTAAGTTTTTGAGATACTTGGTGAGTCTTCGGCGACCACTGCGGCGTCCCGAATATGGTCTAGTGTCTCCCCCGCAATTTGTCTCCGTGGAGCCCATATTTCCTTCCAGTTCTGTGCCCCTACTGCCGCCGGCTTTTGTCGGATCACTGTGGAGAGGCCCCAGAAAACACTGTGCTTTATCAGACGCGCCGCTGAGTCAAGCGGGTGGTCTGATCGGGAATCGGCCAAGGAACACAGTGTGCTGTCTGGGCTTCCCCGGGACGTCGGGACCTACCCCACCTCACCTGGAGAAAGCTGACACTGTGCGCCAACTTCAACGGCGTCCAGGCTGCGAGACAAACATTTCATGATGCAGACGCCAGACGAGGAGGGCAAGGCTCGAAGGGGGTCACGTTTCCCTTGCGGTGGCTTGTTCAAGGTGCGACCGGCTGCAGCGCACACCGGCCCCCGAGGAGTAGCCATCCTGTCTCTGCCGTGTCGTTGTCATCACGCTCGTTTTCCGCATCCACTCCTGAAGGCGTCGACCTGACGGTATCGTGCCGCAGCACGTTGTATGACGGGCGCGCGCAACACGCAGCACGCAACACAACACACAACATGGTTCCTGAGGACTGTCCGTCGTGTCAGACTGGGTGACTAGAGGCGGCAGAGCGCCCTGGGTGCGGCTGCGCGGCATCGTACTGCCCTGCCCACGGCTTGCCTGCGCAACAAAGGGGAGCAAGAACTGTCACCATGCTTCGGGGCCAAGGCATGCCACGGCATGTGCAACAAGGAGGAAGGGATGTTGTTACGTACCGAGTACGCCAACTTGGCCGTCGCCCTCGGGAAAGCGCCGTGAGACCACCTTCAGAGGTGACAGCTTGAGAAAGGATTCGAGAAGGCCTCGCTCTAGAGCTAATTTGCGACATGCAGGAGGGCTGAGCTAAGGCAAGGTAGGCTGGGTGCATGGTATGTGCCTCGCAAGATGGTGCAGGCAGAGCAGCACAGCTGCGTGTATACTACCTACTAGATGCGCAGTGCTCGGGTAATAGCTGGTGGTGGTAGTGGTGGTTGAAAGAGGGACACGAGCAGGAGGAGGCGACGACGTACCGACGCCCAGGTGATGTGCGTGGTCGCTTGCCTGAGGTGGTAGCTGGAATCGGCACAGTGTGAGAAGCAGCGGCAGTCTCCCATTGGTCTCGACTCCACAGGCAGCCGTAGGTGGGCTGCAGGGTGCCAGTGCGAGAGCCTGGCTGGGCTACGGTGCCTACGTGCTAGGTATTGCTTAGTACCTTACCTATCGCCGTAGGTAGGTAGGCACCCTGGGTCTCTATTGGCAGACTGGACCTGCCGTCTGTAGGTAGACTTTGATGCGTTCCTCTCGCTCGGGACGCCCTCTTTCACCTCTGGGCCAGTCACATCAGGCCAGGCACCTCTGCCTGTCCTGGCCGTCCGACTGTGAGTTCCCGGGAAAAGAGACGGTGATCAGACATTCCACCAAAGCTTCCATTCAACTATACCTTCTTTGCCTTAGGCTGACACCGTGCCCACACAACCGCAGGTCGAGGTCGGGTAGCCAGGGTCGAGGTCATTAGCGGACGCTGACCTTGATCCTTCCGCTCGCTCTCCGTCCCCAAGACCTACTAGTAGCCCGAGGTCAGTAGGTACCATGGGACCTTAGATGCTTACGCCGTAGGGAGGCGTCTAGGTAAGTAGGTCGGCATCCCCGCAAAACGCAGCCATGGAGGTGTAGGTAGATAGGTACCCTGAGATGCAGGTCGAGGCCACCGGCGAGAGAGCACCGGCAGCCTGCAACAGCGGAATGGCGCTCCGGCAGTGACAAAGCTGTACAAGTGCCCTCGTCCACAGTCCACATTCCTTCCCGCCTTTTTGCGCCAAGGGGAACAAGGACGCAGACGCTATGTCCAGATCGGGCCTAGCCTCGAGGAAGGGGGGTCGGTCGACGGCGAGTTGAACACGGCCGGGTGCACCTTTCAGCAGTCCTGGGAGCGCAGTGGGCCAATCACAGCCGCAGCCACGTCCTGGGGGCCCAGCCAGAGGGGGCCAGAGGAGCCAGAGGGGGGCCCCCTCAAAAAACTGTGCTGATCCCTCGCCCTTTTGCGTGTTGCTTCTGCCCGCCTTTTTCCCTCTCTGTCTCCCTCTCCCAGTCCGTCCAGCTCCCTCTGCTGCTGCTGCCGCCAGTAGCAGCTGCTGTGCTGCTGTTATTGCTGCTACCTTACTGCTGGTACTGCTGCTGCTGCTGCTGCTGCTCGCCTGCTTCAAGTCCGCTGCAAGTCCGCTGCTGGCCTCACAGTAACGACCCACATTTCCGCCCTTTCCGACGCTCTGACTGGCTCTTTCCTCCCACCAACACCATCACCACGGCGGGTCACCCCCCAGGCGGCGCGCCCTCTGCTTCACTCCAGCCCTCCCTCAGTGCCCGTCTGGCCCTGCTCCCGACTGTCTGGCTGGCCTGCTGCCGCCGACGGCTGCGCGAACGGGACCCGACCGCCCGACCTTCTTCCACGTCCATTCCCTCCAGTCTCTCTCCCTGCTTCCTTCTCCACACCCATCTAACATCCCATCCTATTATCCATCCATCGTTACCCACACTTCGTCGATTCACCACTCCTCGCTCGCCCGCCTGCCCGCCCGTCAGCCAAATGGTCGCCGGCCCATTTCGACCTCGCTCCTCGACGACCGCTGGGAGACTCTCGCTGTCATAGTATACGAACCTCGATTCTGGACTGACGTCGCCGAAACCCCCTTCACCATGGCGATAGCCATGGGCTGGCAGAAGCCCGACAATGTCGCCGGCTCGTCGGCCCCGGCCATCATGGTCGGTCTCTTCGTCGCCTCTGGCGGTTTGCTGTTCGGCTACGACACTGGGTAAGCAGCCCCTCGTACTTCCATCTTCGACTGCGCCGAAGGGAAACCGATGCGGCGGCGACGCGTTGGCTCCGCGTCGCCCGCTTGTGTGAGCATCTTGAGGCTGATCTTGCCTGCGCTTTAGCACGATCAACGGCATCCTTTCCATGACGGCTTTCCGACGAGACTTCACGACCGGCTACATGGACAACAACCAACCTGCTATCTCACCCGCCGAATCCTCCATCATCGTCGCCATCCTCAGTGCTGGCACCATCCTCGGTGCCCTTCTTGCCGCGCCCATCGGCGACGCTTGGGGCCGTCGCATTTCCCTCATCCTCTCCGTCGGCGTTTTCAGCTTTGGCGGTATTTTCCAAGTCTGCGCGCACGACATCCCAATGCTTTTGGTCGGAAGGTAGGTCTACGGAATCGCTACGTGGGTGGTCCGTCGAGCGCGTTGCTGATGAAACGCCACAGGTTTTTTGCTGGTGTCGGAGTCGGATCCATCTCTGTCCTCGTACCCGTCTATCAGTCGGAAATGGCACCGAAATGGATTCGTGGTACCCTTGTCTGCGCCTATCAATTCTCAATCACAATAGGCTTGCTATCGGCATCTTTCGTCAATATTCTTACCGAAAAGCTGCACACCGCCGCCGCCTACCGAATCCCCCTCGGCCTTCAGCTGGTGTGGGCCGTCGTGCTCGCCGTTGGATTGCTCATCCTACCCGAGACTCCCCGATTCCTGGTCAAGAAGGGCAAGCCAGAAGCCGCCGGCCTATCCCTCAGCCGCCTGAGACGTCTCGATATTACTCACCCGGCTCTGCTCGATGAGCTCCAGGAGATCGTTGCTAATCATGAATACGAGCTTACTTTGGGCCCGGACTCGTACAAAGAGATCTTTTACGGGTCCCCTCATCTCGGTCGACGGACGCTCACAGGATGTGGCCTGCAGATGCTGCAGCAATTGACAGGTATCAACTTCATCATGTATTACAGCACCAGCTTCTTCGACGGCGTCAAACTCGAGAATCCGTACCTAAAGGCACTCATTATTAACATCATCAATTCGGTATCAACAATCCCCGGTCTCTTGGTCATCGAATCTTGGGGACGTCGCAAGCTCCTCATGGTTGGTGCCATCGGCATGGCGGTCTGCCAGCTTCTTATTGCCTCCTTCACCACGGCCGCGGGAGAAAACCTTCAGAAAGCCGCTCAAACCATCCTCATCGTCTTTTGTGCCATCTACATCTTTTTCTTCGCGGCATCATGGGGCCCGGTGTGCTGGGTCATCACCTCCGAAATCTATCCTCTCAAGGTTCGTGCGAAAGCCAACTCGATCTCAACCGCCTCCAACTGGCTGCTCAACTTTGCCATTGCGTACGGCACCCCTTACATGGTTGGGTCCGGGCCAAATTCTGCTGATATTGGCCCGAAAATCTTCTTCCTTTGGGGGGCATTCTGCATCCTGGCCGTTTTGTTTGTCTGGTGCATGGTTTTTGAGACCAGCAAAATCAGCCTGGAGCAAATCGACGAAATGTACGAGCGTGTTGACTACGCCTGGAACAGCACCCGGTTTGAACCAAGTTGGAGCTTTCAACAAATGCTGGACGAAGGATGGTCACCCAGCGCTCAGCCACCTCCAGAACACGAATTACAACAAACACAAACAAATTCCACCACAGAGACGAATTCAAATTCAGCAACATCGACGAATACTGGCGCTACCGGGAACTCAACATCAGCAGAAGCAAAAATGTTGTCTCAGATGGGCAATGTTGACTTCAGTTATTGATCATTTATACCCATATCTATTTTCGTCCACTGTTACTAGTATCGCTCTTTTTTCACTTGTTTCTTGAATCATATCCCGGATAGCAGCGTCGGAGTTCACGATGTCACGGAGTTAAAGGGGGTTATTGGCTACTACCACCGAAGGGCGGTTGGTTCTTAGGGTTTATTCTGGCGGAACTGGGAATGCCACTATATTGCAGCGGTCGTTTGCACAGGGAGGAAAGACATCACGGTCAATGTTGACGAGAATATCCCACCACTTTTAACGATGGATTCACCTTATATGGCGCATGGGGGCCCATGATATACCAAACCCACCTCTTTGGGCTCAACAACCTAATGTGACAAAACGGTGGAAGGCTCTGGTTCATGTCGGTTGAGAGGACGGAGGAATGCTGTAGCTTCTTTCTCGTCCGCAATTTGACTCAATAGTCTAGTACCTCACCAAGCACCACTCTCCGCTTCTCGTGATACGTAGGTAGTAATTTATGTCGAACGGCAAACGTCTTGAGTTCCAGCAGGAGTCAGTCGACATGAATGAAGTAGCATGTGTCGTGTGCGCCCGTCGTTGTCTCGGATATTTCAATCACAGGCCTCGCGGTCTATCGAAGAACAGCTGAGCCGCAAGCAAATAGGGGGGGGGGGGGGGGGGGACGGGGGATCATGCCGAGAGTGCAGCTAGAGAATGTTCTTGGCCCTTTGCCAGGACACAAAGGGTCAACCAAGAAGGCCTCATATCGTCTGGTTAAACAGGATTCATCTCAAATAACCGTACTTTGAAGAGTTCACTGCCCTCAGAGGACCTCAGTCACTGACAGCCCACGTTGCGTGACTAGGTGCCAAATGGAGAAACGATGTGTTTCGGAAGACTGCGAATCACCGCTTCCTTCCTTCAACCTCCCGTCACCCACTTAGTGTCAGTCAACACAACTAGACATCCCGAAGAATATAAGAACTCATGCAAAACGTGACTTTGTCGACTCGAAGAGGGCAAACCGACGCCATGGAACGAACCCCATCAGGACCACACCATCAGAAACATTACACATGGATCATTTTCAGCTCCTGGACGAGGACGTGGCGAACCTGATTCTTCGCCATGGCTTCCTCGACGTCGAAGACTTGCATATCATGACAGCCGAAGAAGTCGAGAACGCCGCGGCCCTGGCGCTTCAGATGGCTGAGCCCGAGGAGCAGCTCGCGATCGCGTTGAGGAGGAGCAGGAACTTGAATAGGCCGGCAGCCGCAGTGGAAGAAGTGGCGGCAGCAGCAGCAGGGCCTGCACGACTGGCTCGACCGGCTCGGTGCGCCCCTGCCGAGCCCGAGGATGACCCTGATCCAGGGGCGTACATCAACTGGCAGGAACGGAACCGCCTCCTTGCCGACAGCCCAGCCGGGGCGGACGACGGAGAGGAGGGCGGACCGGATTGCATCATCTGCTCGGCCGGTAGCGAGCCGAAGCTGGAACTCCCCTGCGGATGCTGGTTCTGCGCGAGGTGTCTGAGGGCCTGTATCCGCGCCGGCCTGAGGCCGGGTGGCTGGCCTCCACAATGCTGCGAGCCTCTGGACAGGGACGCAATCGCATGGTTGAGGAGACGTGGCTTGATGCGGCTGTACCGCCAGGTCCGAGAAGAGAACGAGACGCCCGCGGAACAGAGAGTCTATTGCTCCAGACCAGGGTGCGCGGCGTTTATCCCGGCCGCGGGTCCGCACGTCACCGGAGACCTGATGAGGTGTCCTGCCTGTGGGGAGGGGACATGCCGACTGTGTAGGGCCGCGATACATCCTGGACGCCCATGCCAAGAGGAGCAGGAGGACGAGATGTTGATGGACATCATGGACCGGGACAACCTTTCGAGCTGTCCCCGGTGCAGGAGGGTGGTCGAGTTGAGGGATGGGTGCAATCACATCAGGTAAGTGAACTATGAGAAACACCCAAAATACGGAGAGGGAGGCTCCTCGACTGACAGATGAGTTTGTAGATGCGTATGCGGACGTCACTGGTGCTTTCTATGTGGCGGAGAATGGATCTTGGGGACTGGGTGCCCAAGAAGATGTCCCATGTATGGAAGAGAAGCTCGCATCCCCATGCGCGACCGGCATCTCAGGTATCAGCAAGGACAAAACAACCAACAGGGAATGCCGCCTCAAGGAGAAGGGCCTGCTCTGCCTGCCGAGTTGCAGATTCAGGGCATGCCGGCTGCACCGCCGCAAATATTTGCGCCGCCGGCGCCGGTTGACTTATTGAATCACGCAGGACAAGAAGTCATTGCGCAACAAATAGGACAAGGTGAGTCAACGCCCCACCTGGCACGACAAGAGAATAAATGCAAGCGGGAGAAGCTGATGAGATCGCAGGCATGATAGAACCGGCACCTCAACCAGCACAACAACAACCCGCCAACATGGAAGGTGACTTGAGAAGGATGCCTCCACAGCCCAACATCCAACTTGATCCTATACTGGCGGCAATGCCCGTCATACCACTGCGAGAAATACCGGACGCACATCGTATCAACTGGGTAGCAGCTGGGCCCATGCGTGGGCCAGTGGATATCCGGCCAAGGCCTCCGGTTGGGAACCGGTTCAGCATCATATTATTCTATCCCGACGGGCAGAACACTGACGTAACTCTTGTTCCCTTGATTTGACTTGCCGTTGCTGACAGGGCCGTAATAGCTCGAGGACGCCCACTGGCGACGCGACAGCCAAGCCAACCTGCGCAGAATCCGAAACGGCGTAGAAGACGAAGGGCGAGTCTGGCCAGAGTATGCCATCGAGCGCGAAGACGCTCACTGCAGGCACAGGCTACACCAACAATGGCAGTGGCAGATGGACCAGGAGCCGCCGTGCTTCTACTGCAGGATCAGAGACGGCAGACAGCTCTGGAGATGCCAGAACTGCGGCGTCACGGCATGCGACCACCACAGGTTCATGCGGTTCGGGCTGACCCGGGACGAAGCCAACCATTTCGTCGAAAATCTGAGAAACCGCGTCACGGTTGAGAACGATTTCAGGTACCCGCGGGCGAACGCGGCGCGTATCGAACGGTGGGATATCTTCTTGAGGCCTTACAGGCGAGGTGAGTTGCTTGAGCTTGTTCGGCGTTGATCGAACTGACGTGAGTAGGTCGTTTGGCTCGGGCTTTTGGGCTGGGACGTTGAGCGGACTGGCCTCGGATGTTTAGATCGGGAGCCGCAGCGGGTGAGAGACTGATGTGAATTTCTGATTCTCAATTTTGGTTAAACTCAGCACAGCATTGCAAAAGAGGATTAGAAGTATGGGTAATTGGGTGCAAATCGGACAGAGAAAATACTGCTGAGGGAGTTTGAAGGTGTGACACATGTTCCTGACTGCACCTTTGCTCATGAGCGAGATGAATTTAGCAAACAAGGGGTTCAAGACGTTAGTTGAGTTTGATAGTTGCACCGAAGCCGAGCCTTCGAATGCGGCCCCACTACTCCCGGCCACATCCCGGGACGGAAGTGGGACCTGTCCCAGCAGCATTGTGGATAAGATAGAGCTGGTCTGGGGAAATCGCATTTCCCCCCCAAACACACCATCGCCCAGTCCTACGTACACTGCGAACCCCGACGGCAGAGCGCCCGATAGCTCGGGCATCCCGCCCTCGATGATGTCTCTCTCCTCAGACGAGGAGGTCCTCTCGGACAACCAGTCCATCTTCTCAGAATCCAGTGACGGCGAGGAGCTGCCCCCGCGTCCCCTGCACCACAACTACTTCGCGCCGCCATTTTACGGTCGCCCACCAACGCCTCTGCCGCCGTCGCCGTCGCTGACGTCGCTACTCCGTCCCTCGCGCCCGACGACTCCCGACGCGTCCGACGACGATTTCGAGCCTGTGCCCCGCGCGTCCCCGCAGGTGCCTACCTATGAGTATTATGGCTTCGTGCTATATCTCTTCTCGACACTGACCTTCCTCGTCTACCTGCTCTGGTCCTATCTGCCTTCGCCGTTCCTGCACGCGCTGGGAATCTACTACTACCCGAACCGCTGGTGGTCCCTCGCGATCCCGGCTTTCTTGACGATGCTGCTCGTGTACATCTACATCGCACTCGCGCTTTACAACACAGAAATCATGACGTTGCCATTCAACTCTATCGAGACGGTCGTGGACGACGCCTCCAAGGTGGGGGTGATAGACAGCAAGGGGCGGCTGAGGGAGGGGGCGAAGAGAAGGTCGCGGGACAAGAGGGACAATCGCCTGCCGGGGGGAGGGTTCAATTGGAAGAATATTTGGAACGAGGGAACAGATGCCGTGATGGACATCCCGTTAGCTGGTGCCTGCGAGGTGCTTTACGGGGAAGGGCGAGATTTTGAGTCGGAAGATGAATACATTGTGACTTAATGCCTGACGGAAGCATTTATGATAGAGATTTGAAAAATACACCAGAGATACCCATTTATGCACACATTTGACGTATTTAGTGTACCTTTGCCCACCAATCAAAGGAGAAAGAGGGCACCAGCAGTTTCTTTAAGGAGGAAATGAGTTACCAGACTTTCTTTGCGTCCGAGAGTGCTTCCGCTACAGCCCCCTCAAAGTGTCCAATTTCGACTTGTTCGGTGAAGAGCTCCACACCGAGAGCTCGTACAGTGTGTCGCGCTATGACACGGTGGGCGAGGTGTGGCTGAAATCTCAGCCTTGCAGCTTCACCCAACCACCGCGCCAAATTTCGTTAAGACGCGACCTTCAACCAGGTGCAGCATCGCAAAAACCCACCACATCGCTTGTGAACCATCTCAATTATTTCGGTGGTTTGTCGCATCACAGCTCCGACCCAAAAAAAAATGTCGCAACAACCGCTGTCATCGTCGGTGCAGCCGACCGACATCTACGGAGGAGGTGAGCAAGAGACCTTCCCGTTATCGCCTTCGCGCGCGTCGCCGGATCTAACAGTCACGAAACAGATGAGGTCTCCGCTCTGGTTCTCGACCCAGGCTACTGCAGCACGCGCGCCGGCTTTGCGGGCGAGGATGTGCCCAAGGCCGTCTACCCGTCCTTCTACGGCCGCGTCGGCTCCACAGACCCCCCGACCGATGTCTTTGGCGATGAGTGCCTGATCCCCCGCGCCGACCTCGAGGTTCGCAACTACATGTCGCGCGATAGCGTCGTCGAGGACTGGGATGTTGCCAACAAGCTGTGGGAGCACATGCTCACCACGCGCCTCCAGCCTCCGCGAGCCACGGCCCCGTCCAAGAACGGTCTCAACGACGACCCGAAGACGGATGCCGAGGGAGGTGAGGCCAACGGCGATGTTGACGTGGCCATGGAGGATGCTGAGCAGCAGGAGAAGGCTCTGCAAGAGAACCCGCTCCTGATGACTGAGGCGCCGTGGAACTCCGCAAAGTCGAGAGAGAAAGCCATCGAGATTATCATGGAGAACTGGGGCTGCCCTGCCTTCTGGCTGAGCCGGACGCCTGTCCTGGCCGCCTTCGCCGCCGGCAAGGCGACTGCGCTCGTTATCGACGTCGGTGGTGCCAACACATCCGTCACGGCCATTCACGACGGCATGGTCCTGAAGAGGTCCATCCAGAAGTCGCCAGTCGGCGGTTTGTGGCTGTCGTCGCAGATCCGCAGCCTCTGGGAGACCTCGGAGCCCAAGATCGACCCCATCCCGACTTTCCTCGTCGAGAACAAGACACCGGTTGATGCTTGCGCGCCCGCGCAGTTCAAGCAGCGCCAGTTCCCCTTTTCCATTACAGAGTCATTCCGCGCATACGAAGACGAGCGACTTGTGACCGAGTTCAAGGAGTCCGTGGTCGAGACCTGGCGCGGGCCGGGCAAGTACGCGGTGCCGCAGAATGAGGAGTTCGCCAAGACGCAGCCCGGCCGCGTCTTCGAATTTCCCAATGGCGCCAACCAGATGTGGCGCGAGCAGCGGTACAAGGTGTCGGAGGGCATGTGGGACGAGACGGCGGCGTTCCCGACTGCCAACGAGGAGCTGCGCCTTAACAAGAGCCAGACGATCCCCGAGCTCATCCGCGCGGCCCTTAACGCCGTCGACGTCGATTTGCGGCCCAACCTGCTCGGCAACATTGTCGTCACGGGCAGCACCAGTCTGCTCAACGGCTTCAACGATCGCCTCAACAACGAGCTGACGGCCATGTACCCTGGCCTCAAGATCAAGATCCACGCTGCGGGTCTGTCGAGCGAGCGCCGCTTCGGCGCCTGGATCGGTGGCAGCATTCTGGCCAGCTTGGGCACCTTCCACCAGATGTGGATCTCGCGCAAGGAGTACGAAGAGAATGGTGTCAGCATTGTCGAGAAGCGCTGCAAGTAGGGGAAACGCAGCGAATGGCCTTGAAGTTGGGACACGGAAGCCGGAGTATGGCGGGGTGATTGGTCATTTCGCGTTACTGTAAAGAAAGGGCGTATGGAGTTTGCAAAAAAGGCTTATTCTGACTATCAGAGAGGGAGGGCGTCAAAAGAGTACGCATCGTTACCGTCGTGGATAGGGATGCAGTCTGTAGTCGTACGCAGTCATGCCACGAGGCTAGATAGCTTCTCAGGAATACACAAAAGTGTCAAACAAGGCTTTCTCGTATTGTCTTGAAAGTTCTTAGTGCAAGTGAGCACGGCCTGCTGTTCTATTGGAGTGAAAGTTGGGATACACATGACCACAGGTGAAATAGGCATCTGTCTAGATGTCAAGCTGACCTCACTAGTGACCGGTATTCCTCTCGAATCAATAGCAAAGTGAAGATTAATTATACTACTCTGACAAGATTTGGCTTTCATCTACCAAAGATCTCAACTGAGTCACACATATCCCAGGTCCCGTAAAGTATCGTGGGAGATATGCCCTTACATCAGTACATTCAACGATCTCGAACCCGTCTTCAGTATTCCAACAAGCAGGTTGACAGTCAATTGACCATAGCGCCTTCCGCGCGCTCCCGAAGCCTGAGTGCAGCTAGCTTTTGATCTTCTCCCTGCCCGGCTTTGACTCACCTTGCATTGACAAAGAAGGTCAGAACAGGTAGGCGCATTCCACTACTATCCGCCTGCTCCTTCTGTTGGGTGTCTTTCGATACCGTTGTATAAATCAGTCTTGCACTCCAGGGTATAAAGCCCTCCGCCAACCAGCCTACTCACCTTCCTTCCTGCCTACCTGCTTCATCGCCAGGGGCCATTTTCGACTAGCAAGTGTCCACATCCTCACAACATACCTTTGTGCTGCGCAATATTATCAGACAAGTCTTCTTCTCGCATCCTTTCCCGCCCCATCGCCCCATTGGGTTGCCTGGACATACCTACTCCTCCACAAGACGTTCCGGGCGCAACGGTCCGATTTAGGTATGACAGAAACAGCCCCAGGAACAGTGTCGACTGGGGTAGAAACGGCAGGCACGGGCCACGAGCGATGGCTGCCTTGCTCGGCGGAGTATGATTGGCTGACACCTTCTGCCTCAGGCACCCCTGCAGAAATCGCACCCGAGTCACCCAAATTTCTGCGGCTCTACGTGAACTTTCCCTCCTGCTTCCCCAGAGCCGACCGACGCGTCGCCCCATCGAGTTCACGAGCTTCCCCCGAACGAACGCTGTCGCCAACGCATCGGCCCCTACATCGCGAGGCATGGTATAGGTCCGGAATCTGTCGGCGCAAAATCTCGGAGGTGCTAGGAGGGAGATATTCTTGCAAGCATCGACAACATGAGCGCCGACACTCCCAAGTCTCCGCCCCGGGACGAAGACGCCCTCAAGGCACAGAAAGCTCAGGAGGCCCAGGACGATGAGCAGATCGAGCGCACACTGAGTCAACTGCAAAATAGCGGCGACTTGGGCTTCAGCCTAGACGACCAGCCATTCGACCAGACCGGCAAGGCAGACGATGCCCAAGACTTTGAAGACATCAGTGACGATGATCTGCCGGAGGAAGAGGAAGGAGAAGGCAACGTCGCCACTTCCCTGTCTGTACCAGGCCTGACTGATGACGGCGGAACGAGTAACGACACCGACGATCTTTTTGGTGATGGCCCTTCGTCTCCGATTGAAGTGCCCGGCCCACCATCGCCTGCTCCTCACGTTCACGACCCCGACAACGCCGATGCGTCGCAATACCGAGACATCAATTTCGACCCCGAGCCTGGCTATGAGGCGGCTAATCAGGACCCCGATATCCCCGCTCCCGCCGAGACGGTCGAGGACTTGGTCAAACAAGCATGGCCGACCTGGCAAAAGGGTGTTATTCTGAAATGGAACGAGCTTCTCCCCCCGAAGAAGGCGCGATGGATCGAGAAGAAGCCAAACAAGAAGCCTAAGACTCTCATATTCTCCAAGCTGACATTGGATCTCGCGGCCGACCAAGAGAAGCTCTTCCGCATCCCTGGACCAGCATCCGTGTCCCGGAAACAGAAGCGCATTGACGATGATTCGAAGGGATTGGTGACTTGCACCTTGCAGGAGTCATCCGACGAAGCCGAAGCAGAGGAGTTCAACCTCGAGCAAGAGTCCGACTCAGAAGCAGTAGCAGGATTCACGCTGCAGGACATTGAGATGGTCTGTGACGACTGGTCGGTGCGCATCGAGCAGGCTGAGCACGATTTCAAAGCCCAACAGGCCCAAGAAGCAGCCGCCGAAGCAGCCGCTGCCGCGTCACTCAAGCGTGCCCATGAAGACGCTTTCGATTTCGACTGGGAGGCCGAGTTTTTGGAAGAGGAGGAGACCAAGCAACCCCCGCCTAAGAAAATACGTCCGCCGCCGCCAAAGGGCTTACCCGAGATTCCCCGCTTCACTGCCCCCTCATTCGACTCCTTTGAAGACGTGACCAAGCGCTCTTCCAAACGCGTCATTCTCGATCTGAACGACCCATATCTCATCCTGGAGGAAGCCGAGTCTCAACGGGGTCCCAAGCGGCAGCGCGTCGAGCAGAAGCTCACGCGCATGGCTAACGGTCACTTGAAGGCTGACCTTTCTCAGCGCTTCAACATGTCCAACGACGATGCATACGAAGCACTGAAAGAGAACCACCAGCACAAGGTCCGAGCAACCCTGGGTAACCTTGCTGTCGAGCATAGTATGCCCGCCCTCAAGCTCGCATGGCCGTTCTACAAGGTTAAGCTGGATATCCGGAGAGATGGCTACCATCGTCCTTACTTCAAGTTTGGTAAACACGAACGTCAGACGATTCGGTTCAATAAACTGGGATTCCACAAGCGGAAACAGATGAAGGGCAAGGCGTCAGAGGTTTTCCGGACTACCAAGGACCTGGGCATTACAGATAACTCGACAGCCGTGCTCTTTGAGTATTGCGAACGGACGCCCCCTGTTCTCTCCAACTTTGGCATGGGAAATCGTGTCATCAACTACTACCGGAAGAAGAAGGTCGACGACGAGGAGGTGCCCCCGAAGATGGACATTGGCGAATCCCACGTTCTGTTGCCCGAGGACAGGTCGCCTTTTGCAATCTTTGGCGAGGTCGAAGTTGGACAAAGTATGCCGACTCTGCACAATCAGATGTATCGGGCACCAATCTTCAAACACAAGCCGCGATCAACCGATTTCCTCTGCGTCCGCAGCTCAACAGGTGTGGACGGATCCAATTGGTATCTTCACAAGATCGATCATCTCTACGTCGTCGGACAAACATTCCCATCCGTAGAGGTCCCGGGACCTCATTCCAGGAAGGTCACCAATGCTTCCAAGAACCGAATCAAAATGATTTCGTACCGTATGATGAGGAGAAATGATCACAGCCTCGTGAATCTATCCGAGGTCACGAAGCACATTGCCGACTCAACCGACGCCCAAAACAGACAAAAGCTGAAGGAATTCCTAGTCTACGCCAAAGTTGAGAAAGGCCTTTGGGGATTGAGGCCAGGAGAGACCCTCATGGACGAGAACTCAATCCGCGCCATGATCAAGCCAGAAGACGTGTGCTTGATTGATGGCATGCAATTGGGCATGCAAATGCTGGAAGACGCCGGCTTCGACCCTAACAACGTCAATCTGGAGGACGATAATGACGAGCCTGCTGAAGAAGACGATGAGGAGCGCACAGGCAAAGGCGGCAAGAAGGCAGCCGAGAAGAACGAGGAGAAATTGGCCGACAAGATGGCGCCATGGAAGACGAGTAAAGCCTTCATCGACGCATGTGCCGGCAAGGCTATGTTGAAGCTTCATGGACAAGGCGACCCGACTGGCCATGGCCTTGGCTTCAGCTTTATCAGAACATCCATGAAGGGCGGCTACCTCGAAACCGTCCAGAAGGGCGGGTCCCACACCACGGCGGCCGATGCGATGGCTGCACACCCCGATGCTATGCGCAAGGCCAACAATGGACACGCGTACAACGTCAAAGAGCAAGAGGCTATGTACAGAAAGGGCATTCGCGAGATCTGGGACAAACAAAAGGCCAGTCTCGAGGACGGCACCGAAAAGGACGACGATCTCGTTGTGCCGCCTCCAGCAGACGAAGACGATCGGTTTTACCCCCAGAGGGCGCAAACCCCGGCGCACGCCGACGAAGGCATGAGCCAAATTACCGGACTGACAACTTCCACAAGTCGGAACCAAAAAAAGCGACTCAAGATTACCCGTGAAGTTGTCAATGAATCAGGTGCTGTCGAACAGAAAGTTGTCATTATTGAAGACCCTGTCATCATAGACCGATATATCAAGCGAAAGAAGGAGTTGGAGTTGGAGGATTTCAAGTACGAACTCCCACCACGCCTCCCCCCTCCCGACCCCCTCTCAGGTCTTTACTTCAATATCCATGCGCTTCCTGCTCACATAATCTCGTGTATAGTATCTACGAAGGACGCCCGACCGGAGTCGCTGATGACGATCACCGCCGGCTGGCTGAGTACGCAATATCCTTCAGTAGATGCGGAGCACTTGATTGACGTTCTAGCAGAATTAATAAAGAGCTTGAACGGCTCAACCGAAACAAGCAGCGACGAATCGGACGAGAGCAGCAAAAAGGACTGCACCGAGCAAAGAGCGGGCTCGACGCCGGCTCACCCGAAGCGGACAGAGCCGCCACCGGCACAACCCGCAAGTGTGCCAATTGTGGACAGGTCGGACACATCAAAACCAACAAGAAGTATTGCCCCCTTTGCTCCCAATCTTCCCCCTCGCCCAGCCTCAGATCTCCGGACCCTGTTCAGACTTGGGGGAAAGCGGTTCAAGCTCAAGCAGAAGATGCTGCGCAGGCGTCGGCCGAGACCAGTCGCGCAGAAGCTGGCCCAGCCGAAGCAAGCCCATCTAAAGCAAAAGCAAGGCCACGAGTCCCAAGATCAAAAGGCAAAAGGTCCAAAGGCCAAAACTCCCAAGGCGCCCAAGGGGCAGCCCAAACAACCCAATAAGCTGAAGCCCAAGAAGTACAAGTACAACAAGTACACGCATAAGCCGTTCTGGTACAACAGCAGGGTTCTATGATGATTTCTCGCGCAACATTCGACGGTTGTCTTCCGCCAATCATCTTTTCTTCGTCTCATTTCTAGATTTTGCTTCGTCGCATTTCGCTTTCCGCTTGTTATTCGACTTCCATCTCTTCCAGAGACACTATGCTAACAGTTCATCAAAAAGGCTTTGTCCTATGCTTAACGGTACTATGAAAACCGACAACGGCATCGCAGAACACGGTGGCTTCGGGATGTACAACGCTCCGGCAGCGAGCGCCGGCTCTCCCGGACAATGATTGGCGGCGACAGCGCGTTCGGACGAATGACGGTGGCAGCTGTCAGAGACTCGACAAGACCGACGTCGCAGCATCGCATACCGGATTATGGTTGAGACGACGAGGCTGGAACCGGACGGCCGGTAATTGTTTCCGGCGCTTACCAATAATCTGCGTTCTTGCAGCCCGCCGCTTAACTACCGACGAACGTTCCAGAACGGGGAAGATCCCCACACTCAACCGTCCCCGGTTGCTAACAATAGGGCTACGCCAAGTGATTCTCGCATGGGGTTCAGGCACAACACAACCTGACGTTGATGTTGAAGAAGGCCCGGGATTTGACAAGCGTTTGGGCCAGGACACGCTTCAGACGTGAGGTTAGACCGGAAACCCCAAAATTGGAATCGTGCGATGACCAACCAGTGGGATGTGGGAAATGGAAATTGGGAAGCAACCTCCGGGCGAGGGTATTGGGTTATGGGAATCATTCTTACTGGACAACACGACGCGGACAAATCTCCCAAGAACGTGGAAATCGGGGCAGGAGAGGGTTTGGCTGAGCGGTTAAGCAAATCAACGCATGTAGTGATGCATCGGCACGGCGTCTGGTGTTGTTAAGTTTAGCACACAGCCGCTTCGCGAGCTAATCACACACAAAATCAACCCAGTGACAAAGTTCCCTGCAAGTCGAGTAGGTAGCATATTAGTGCATGGCAGAGGACCGCAACAGCTCAACGAAGCCGTGTATCCGTCCCGGACGATCCATGTAGCCGCCGCTCGAAAAGTGCGTGGAGCTTGGAAATGTGAACGGATTTCTAAAGGGGAATTACCAGAAGGCTCAGAAGGCTGGCATTGGCCAAGAGCGCACAGAGGTGGATGGATGGCTCGCTGACCGGGGAACAAGATGCGGCACAGCGACATGGGTTCAACGAGAGAGATGGACGGGTAGGTAAGTTGAAGGTGGGGGAGGGAGGGAGGGAGGTTTCCTGATGGGCATGGGCAGGCAGACCTTTGCGTCAAATTGAGTAGATTGGCGAATCGGGCAAAACACACCTGGATGGGGCGTGAGGGGGGCAGGATGTAACAATGACAGGACGGACAAACGACCCCAAGACTCGGGGGACCCCAACCGGGGCGCCGCCGTTGAATCATGATGACGGTGAGGCCATGTCAGCCAGCATTGCCTGGGGAGCCTGAGGAGAGGATGGAACGTCGTTTGTGGTGGAAGAGGGGTCGGACGGGACGGGCCCGGTGCATGATTGGAAAGACGAGAACAAGAAGAGTATGCGTGTTGTGGTCGGGCGGTGATACAACCAAGCGAAACAAAGCAAAGCAAAGCAAGGCGAGAGAAGACGTGAGCGAGCGAGCAATGTAGGTTGAGTGGATGCGGAAGACACACACACACACACACACACACACAGTGACATGGAAGGTCAGGTACCCACAAAAGCGGTGACTGCCAACGGGCTGGTTGGTCCGGGACGCCAATGCAAGGAAGGAAGAAAAAAAAAAAAGTCGCGTGGCTGCGGAGACTGCAGCACACCTCCCACGCTAATGCTAAAAATAGGACATTTTTAGAAACTGACCCTACTGCGGACTGGGATGTGACCCTGACACCGAGGTGTAGGGGAGGGAGGGGGGAAAGACAGGAACATGTGCGTCCTTCTCGGCGACGGGCCACCAATCGGCTGGCAATGTGCACCAGGAACGGCCTGTCTTGGCCTCTCGAAACATGCATGTCGACCTCACACCGTCACGAGGGGAGACAGAGAGCAGATGGGTTCGCGTTGTGAGATTCATCACTGCTGATGGGGCAAGCAGAGCAACAAGTCCCGGCGGGAGTTAAGGTACCTTACCTAGGTTGGTGAGGCACTGGGGGTTTTCGTTGGTCCTGCCACCCGGACATTAGCAGCTTAGCGTCATGTCATTGATGGCGCCCGGCGCTTAACTTAAGATATGGTTATTTTCAAAAAAAAAAAAAAAAGGTGGGATGGCGTTGGCGATGGGTTGGGATTGCGACGCCGGCCTTTCTCGGACGAATTATGTCGAGAAGGACTTTTGGTGCGAAGCAGCAGGCGGTAGCTGGACAAGGGGGTTGAGAGAGTTTGTGACTCGACAGATGGCCCGGCTACAGACCAAGATAGTTGAGTTGCATGTGAGGATGGGCATCTGAGTGGTTCCCGGCCTCTTCTTGGGTCGCCTTCTTCGTCTCTAGTCTTACAACATCGGTAACAGGCTTGTTTGGACGAGGAGACGGAGCACCGCGGACTGAGGATGTTTCTCGCGAGGGTTTGGACGAGGATTGGCAGTTTCTTCTCTGAAGGATCTCTGTGGTTTATTTTGTTTTTAGGTTCTTGGCTCGCGTCCGTCTCGAAGTTTTTGACGGGAGCCAAAAAAGTCGACGGAGATGCCCAACCGAGGTGGGGGAGATAACGCTTCTCGAGACAAGAGACAGCCGCCTCGCCCAAGGGTTGACGGGGTGAAGAACAATAATGGACGCGGGGTATCGTCCCAGGTGGAGAAGTGTATCTAAATCAAGATGATGGGCGACTGGGTTCGTCAAACGGGCGCGGGATGCAGACGAGGGTGGAATGGATGTGAAGCGAGATCGACAAGTCGGAACCATGGGAGCGGGCGGACGTTGTCAAAGGGCCGTCCGAATTGGGAGCCAAACCTACACTACGTCGGCGGGAAGGCCGTCGAGACAGGACGGGTTCCTTTTGGATGGGCCAGCGAGCACACTTCTAGACCGCCAAGAGGTGTGAGGTCAGTCTCCCCTACCTCCCCGTCCCCCGTCGCGCGGGAGGAGGGGCCGTCCGGGGACGTCAGGTCCAGGCACGGTGATGACGGGACTGGGAGCCTCAGCCGTGTGTTTGGCGATGGCCTCGCGTGGTCATCGGCCAGGGGCAAGTGACGGCAAAAGACAAAGGGGCAGAGACGACGTGCGGGCCCCGTTGTGTTCCCCCATCGCCATCTCAGCCAGCGCCAAGGGCGTCCCTCGAAGGAAATTGTCCGACGAAAAGAGGATGCCGGGACATGAAGTCGAGGAGGGCGGAGCCGGTTTCGACACAATGAATGATTATGGATGGCAGATGCTTCCCGCGGACCTGCGCCAGAGCCAGTGCCCTGTGCCCCCATGCAGGTAGGTGTGTTTGTGTGTGCGGGCGTGCGCGTGCGCGTGTGCGTGTGCGTGTGCGTGTGCGTGTACATGTGTAAGTTCCAGCGGAGATGGGAGACTGTGCCTGGCTGCAAGTGTTCGTTCCTGCGGCGGCGGCGGCGGCGGCGAAGACGGAGAGGGGAGGCTCAATCTGCGGCCCGGGCACGTTGTTTGCTGCCGGATGACAGCCTCCCTCCCTCCCTTCTGGCCTTACGGCGTTATGCTTCGAAGCAGGTCCCGTCAGCGACGACGGGAGTTGGGTGGAGGCGGATGTGGTAAGGTAGGTACCTTAAGGTAACCTGGAAGGTTCAGGGAGGGAGGGTCCGGCAGTGGCTCCGGTGTCTCGTCGCCGGTGTCTCGTCGCGCTGAGTCGAGTCGAGTCGAGTTGAGGTCGAGGTCGAGGTCGAGGTTGCGGATCGCGGTGCGAGGCCGCCGCACGCACCTCACGTCGGCTAAGGTAAGGTAAGGTAAGGTAAGGTAAGGTAAGGTAAGGTAGACGTCAGATGTCTCGACGACACCTGCCACAGGTATCCTTTCTGCAGCGTCTCTCTAGCGGCAGGCCGGTCGCGGTTCGGGCTGATACCTTGCCCGGCTGGGGCTAGTACCTGCGGACCCACCAGACCCTGGCACAGTGCACAGGACGTCGGTGGAGATTGGCATGGCACACGGTACGTTTCCGGCGGCGGACCCGCCAGCCAGACAGTGCGGACGGCCAGTCTCAGCTGCCACCTCATTCCCTGCCCCCTCAGGTTGTCGTTTCACGAGCGTCCGCAACGGCCACCAGGACCCCCAGTCGTCCAGCGCACGCACCAAGAGCCCTCGCGACCTTGCCCTGTCGGTGGTGGTGAGGACGGAGGCGCGCGCAGCTTGTGCGGGCTGGCAGTGGACTGTGGACGTGGTGGTGGTGGCACTGAGGACGCTGGTGGAGCTCGACGTCGAGGAGGTGCTGCCCTGGCCGTTTGGCGTTTGGCTGCAGGGCCTGGAGACAGGAAGAGGGCCGCTGGCCCGGTATTGGAGCGACCCCCCGCCCATTCTTTTCTTCCACGTCCTTTTCCATCCCGTCCCATCATTCAGCCGGGTGGGGGGGGGGCGGGGGGGGGGGGGGGGGGGGG
>JAOWMA010000082.1:0-78519 GCA_025962755.1 Colletotrichum tropicicola
TATATAAAATAAATATTATTAATAACTAAATACTAAATAAGATAATAAAAATAAAAAAGAGGTTAATATTATTAGACCTAAGCTTTTTTATTATTAGATAAAATAAGATAAGATAAAATAATAGTTAATAAAAGACTAACTTTCTAATATTATATTATATAACTATAATTATCTTTCTTTACTTATCCCCTTTACTATTCTTAAACGTCTTAGAATATCTTAGTTATATACTAATTAAACTGTTAAAATTAATAGTATTTATTTAGTAATAGTATATAGACCGATAAAAAAAGGGTTTTATTAAGTTAAAAACTCAGTATTTTGTAAATATTATTATATATACGCTCTTAATTACTCTAGTATATAGCCCCCTAAACAGGTGCACCTAGGGGCGGTGGGGGGGCGGGGGTGGGGGGGCGTGGTGTAGCGTTACGGCGTGGGGCGTGTGGCGTGCGGCGTGTGCCGGCGCCCCCGCGCCTCCGCGCCTGTCCTAAGACTCTCGTTCCGAGAGCATAATGGTTGAGGGCGGTGGCTGGCGCTGGATGTCTTGAGCGGATCGCAGGCCTTGTCTGATTGGTGCTGGGGATGTGGCTTTGGTCCGGACTGCAGTGTGTCTGCTGGGTTCTGTCGAGGTGTGCTCTGCCGAGATGCGGTGGCTTCTCGTCTCCTTTGTCGCGGTTGTGTGGCTCAGATGACGGAGGAATAGGATGTAGGGTTTTAGGTGTAGACTTGGCGAGTGGTCTTCGGTATGCTTGACTTGAGTTGCTACCACGTCTTAGTCTAAGGGGGTTGGTAAGAAGCCAGGCCATACGACTATGAGGCACATATAACTGGCATTTGACTGCAAAGAATATCATATGCTTACCTCTACTTCATAGGTAATTGATAATATGTTGTCAGGATCGCCTGGTTGGATGAATTGTAGGCCAAAGGACTCTTTACGCCTCATGATTATCAGCGAAGAAGGAGAAAGAGCGCGAGACCTGCCAGTTGCCCGTCAAAGTACTTTACAGACGATCTTCCTCAATAATTCACAGGCGCACAAGTTCATTTTCCACACCACAGTTTCGACGGGAGGCAGGGTAGAGACATTTGTATCTGCTATGCTCAGACAAGTGTGCCAAGGGCCTCATGGCACCCGCCAGCAGCAACTTGGCAGATTGGCAGGTCGTTCAACTCTACCAACTGGGTGATACTGGAGACCCCGGGTTAAGCAAGCCTCATGTTATTTTCATCTCATCCAACTTGGCAGCAGAACCATCACCAAGACATGGACAACAATATGAGCATGCATAGATGGTCCCATCTAGGATCCCAAAATATGTTCTCAATATGACTCCGACTTGTCCCACTCTTGACCTATGAACAAAAAAAAAAAAAAAAAAAAAGCTAGAGATACTGACTGCTTCATCAAAGTTTGATGCCTTTAGACATGTGACAGTCAAGCTTTAGGTCCCCTCACATAGACATAGTGGGTTCTTGAGTAGGTAGAGTCGGCATGGTATCTGTCATTAGCGTGGGCTGCTCCCCGCCATTCATCCAGGTATTAAACAATGCCACGATCTGAAAGGCTACACCTACCTACAAAGGACGGGACAGGTTTGGGTGGCATTCACAATCAAGCACTCAGCAGCAAGTTATCAGTTTGAATGTCCATTAAATCTGGATGCTCACATTACTGTAGATGCTTCTGCTTCATATGGGTATCAGGTGTCGCATGAACAACTTTCCCGTCTCGCGTAGCCATCTGTGACCTTTCCAAAGGCTTTCTTTGCTTCTTTCTCCAAGCCAGCTGGTGAACTTCCCAACCGTTCACCTGTCCGCTGGCCGTCTTAGCCAATTAGTTCCTTCATAATAGTCATGATCTTCGTTGAACCTATGCAGCTGTTGCCTCCTTCCCATTTGCTGCCCCGCTATTTGCAGCATTGTTTGTGGGTGGATGGTGGTGTCCGAGACCCAGAACCCTTTGCAAGCTCTTGCGGATGCCTTTCCCGGCCCCGGCCTCGTCCTGACCGTCCACCTTCTCGCCCCTGCCCAGGAAGCCAAAGCTCATTCTACGAGCAGCATTCTGGCTTGTGCCGTCGGTCATCGACTTCTTCCTCCGTCGCACAGCGACGATACCAGGGTCAGCCGCCGACGGCTTCGGCGGCCACTCGCCGTCTCGTTTCCAACCAACTACGCACGCCCGAATCATGTCTGACAGGTTGACGGGGCATGAGGGCGTCAGGGCGTGTACAATCACCTTTTCGTACAGGGAGATGTACACCGAAGGGGTGATGGAAGCGCGCATTGGGTTTGCGGGAGGGAGCAGGGGGGCGGGCACTGGAATGATGGTCTCGACGGGGTATGTTACGAACGCGCCCGAGGCCGTCGACCGTGCAGATTCCTTGGACTTCTGGGAGGTGAGCTCCTTGGAGGCGTCCTTGGTGAGCTCAGAGCCGTCCGAAACAGCGGCCGAAGCTTCGTTGCTCGGGCGCTGCTGCAGAGAGTGTGGCGGCGACGAGGGCGAGGCAGGGCCATGCGGCACTGGTGGGGGTTGGGATATCGACGAGCGGAAGAAGAGACGGCGAGGCGACAGCGGGGAGAACGTTTGCGTGGGAGAGACGGGTTTGGCGCGGACGCGCACCGTACGTGCGCCTGTCCAGGCATTACGCCTCGCCTCGAAGCAGGCCAGCCCTTCATTCCACTGCATCTCCTCGCGCAGAGCCCGCCTTCGCTGGGCGCGCTTCTCCGCCACAGATGCCTTCACTGCGGCGCCGATGGCGTCGGGGCTATCGAAGCGGAAGGGGGAGAGGGACAGGGGAGGGTCCTCGTCGGACAGGTCAGACACCCATTCCAGACGCGGCCTGAAGCGTGCCGGGTCTTCTGAGACGGTGCTGTAGACGGACTCGGCGTCGCTATCTGACAATTCCTCCTCTTCGTCCTCGTCGCCTGTGTCCAAAGTCTCGACTGCCACCTCGTCGTCGGTTGTCGTCGTCTGTGGGAGTTCGGGCTTGGATTCGGCGGGTTGCAGTGTCTGCTCTACGCCATCTTGGGTGGGCGCATCAGCGGCAGGCGCTGCAGCTGGTGTTGGTGCAGCATCGGCGCTCTGGGGCTGGGGAGGGGAGACGACCGGGGGCCAGACAAACTCCCAGTCGTTGCGGACCTTGGAGGTCAGGTACTTCTTGACGGCCTCCTTCTGCTTGACCTTATCCTTGCTGAGCAGGTCCGGGTCGTAGTCGGGCAGGTCCAGCGACAGGGGCTGCTGGGACATGGAGTGACGGAACTTGGATAGCGGCGAGCGTGGAGACTTGTAGATGTCTGAGAAGAGCATCTTGGATGTCGAGGGAGAGGTGGAGTGGTGTGGCTGGGTGGTGGCCTCAGGCGCAGCAGCGGAGGAGGAAGGGGGAGAGGCAGGAGGCATGGCAGGCGAGGGGGGATCGAGGGAGGAGGGCGTCTGCTTTATTATATTGGGATGGGCAAGTGAAGCTTGCGGCACTGCAGGCGTGGGAGCAGTGACGGCAGCTGGAGTCGCAGTCGCCGTCGCCGTCGCCGTCGCCGTCGCAATAGTCGCAGTCGCGTGCGGGGTGGGCTGGTGGTGCGGGTGATGGAGCGCGCCGGTTTCTGGGGTGGTGGCCGCGGCCGTGGGTGGCCTGATGGTGGCTTCCGAGGGGGCTGGACCTGTCAGCTATGAGTCCGTCATGTAGACGGCCTGTACTCGTTTCTTATTTGGTTTTGTGCTGTGCACACACAAATCATGCATGGCAGCGCTTCCAGGGTAAGGTATGGATGAATAACAGATACGGGCAGGAGGGGGAGGGAAGGGGGTCGGGTCAGGATGTGGTGGGCGTGCCACTCTCTGGCATCGTGTAAGGTAAGGCGAGGCAATGCGAGCGTGTGGACGGCGGCGGGCCAAGCCGGTCCAGAACCGGGTCTTTTGTGTCCAGCGCAGTCGCAGTCGCAGTCTCCTCTCGCTGCCCGTCCCGTCTCTTTCTGTTTCTGGAGAAGATTGCGGGTGGAGGCAGAACAAGGACGCAGTGGAAGGGGAGAACACAAGAGAGAGGTCAAGGAGGGGAGGCAAAAGTGACAAACCGAGGCTAGCGTTCTGTCTCTCTCTCTCTCTCTCTCTCTCTCTCTCACTCTCTCACTCACCTTGGTCTGACGGATGAGCGGTGTCGTTGTCGCCGCCGCCGGGGGCAGCATGAGCATCTTGGCTGGTCCCGGACATGGATGCAACAGCAGCTGAAGGATCTGCCGCGGCGGCGGCGGCGGCTGCTGCTGCTGCTGCTGTTGATGCTGGGGTTGGCGCTGCAACTGGCGACCGGGACGCCATGGCTCTGGGCTGCACAAGCAAGAACCCGACTGAATAAGAACCTGGAGATCAAGATGATGTCGATGTCGCGCGAGCACAAAAAGGCAATTCTGACTGTCGCTGTCGCTATGTGGTCTGGCTACCCCCCCTTTCTTTTTTTTTCTTCTTTTTTTCTGCTCCCCCTCCGTCTGGCCCGCGGCCACTAGGCCAATTGGATGCGAAAACCGCCTTGTCCACCCACCCCAGTTTCCCGGGGCCTTTTTTTCTTTGGGGTGGGCGACAGGGTTCCATCACTAACCGTCGGATGTAGTGCATCTCTGGCGGCTGCGCGCTCGCCCTGTCAACGTGCTTCATGGCGGTTTAGAGTTTGCGAGAAGGGAACCCAAGGCTTAGCAAGTCGAAGTATGCTGACATGCCGTCGCGCGAAGAATAACTTGATCCTAGGTACCTACCTGCCTTTACATCAGCAGCTCGGCATCGGTTGCTCTGTTCCGCCTCGACAACACACCTCCTCGCCAGGGAGCATCCAGAGGAAAGTGGGGAGCTGCACTGCGGCAACGGTCCACGAGACGACATCGATCCATGGCTTGGTCGCATGCGAGAAAAAGTTTGCCTGGCAACTAACTACATACGCAGTATACCCAACTGCCTCCCTTCTGGGGGCCTTTCGTGATCGGACCCAAGGCCAAGCCGAGCAATGGCAATCTCGGCATCGAGCTCCCCAGGCTTAGACGTCTCGAGACCCCTCGACATGATGCTCTATCAGCCTGGACTCTTTCCACTGCCTCAGATCCTTCGGTACCTGACGACGCCCCCCGAACGAAGGAAGCCTGTCAATGGGCTTGTCACTCGGCTCTGCACAGACAGTGACGAGCCGGACTAAGAAGCACACCAGCGCCAAACCAGCATCCTGACGCGGGGCCGCAGTCATCGCCCTGAGGCATCTGTCCGTCCAGTATTAGACCGCCTACATTAGCGCAGACCAGCCTGACAGATTTAGTGTGCCTCGTTAGCTCGGAGATAACCACGCAAGCTCCTTTGACAGCTTCACCGAGGTTGAAGAACCCGGGGCGGAGAGAGGGACGATGTCAGCACCGGCCTGATTCCAAATGCGCGACGGCGCCTTGTTATTTTTGGGCGAGCTGCAGCTTTGCCCGTCTTTTTCTTGATTGCAACGAGTTTCTTGGCCTTCCTCGGTGGTTGGCCTGCTCAGCCAGCAGCTTCCTCCTCCAACTCACATGCTGCCAACCATTAGGTTCCCCCGCCCGGCTTCTTGCAGCGCGCAGATCCGGGGTTTGGTTGGCGCAGCTGGCCCTGGAACGGGTTGGGAGGGTGTCTGGTCCAGTAGTAGGGACGAACTGCACCTGCGACACAGAGTACACCGCGGATACATGATCATACCTTTGCACTACCTACCTCACCTCTGCAAACCCCAAGCTTTGCTGACTGCGCCGAGGGAAACAGGAACCGAAGGTACACAATAACGTGAAGTGATTACCCATCCACAACATGCATGCGATAACGGCGTGGAGTGTCTCCCCTACAGCCAAGACCTCTCCGCCCTCCCCAATGTCTCCTCGTCAACCGGCAGCGCAACATGACACCACTAATCAGTACCAAGACCGCGATCTGAAGGTGCACCCGTGACGGGAAACCAAATTCACCGAGCTGCACGAAGCGTCCGATGACATGATCTCGCACCTCGATGCCCTCCGTCTTTCGGAACGAAACTGGGACAGGATCGCCACGGACACTCGTCGCGGACTTGGCTGATGTTGGCCCCCCCCCTGCCACACCCGGTGACCAACAGGTCCTGACGAGGCATGGAAGGAGGTTGATTCTTTTTTTCCTTTTCGCCCGTCCGCCCACGCGCACGCAATTGGGCCACGAGACTGGGGGGGCGACCAGGTAAAAAATGCGGAGTAGACAACCAACAAGCTTCAAAAATCTTCTTTTGGGAGTGAGGGAAAGCCTGGGCGGAAGGTGTCCGCATCACACGCACACGCACACGCCCCCCTCTGCAGGGTCCACGGACTTGTGTGTGATTACATAACACATAGCGGCCGCCCCCAGCCGGGGTACAGAGATTGTGTTCTGAGGATCATCACGTCACCCCACACAGGCGTCGGTTGAAACGACGGCATTGAAGTGTTGGGCCGACGACGGCCATCTCCGGGGCTCAGAGGCTCTGGTCTGCGGATGTCATAGCAAAGCAATTATATACCCCGTGACCAACGACGACAGTGGACGACGTAATATCGCGGTGTTCAACATCCTTCATAATCAACCTGATGACCCGGGACTGGCCCCAGTCTGGCAGGGCGCCGGGCTCATTTTGACCAGATACTGTGTGAATTTCCCTCTGATAATCAGCCAAAGCAGATAGAATAGAGAGTGGAGGATAACCATTTTGATTATTTTTATGCCCGCAAGAAGCCAGAGACCCAGGAACCACGTCGACTTCGGCCGACCCATGTGCTGCGAAACAAGTCCAATCTTCGCCAGACGCCGCCCAAAAAGGGGCATATGCCCTATGGGTTTTCAGTCTTTGAGCTCCTCGTGCCTTTTCTCTAAGCTCCGGCGTTCTCGCACCAAAAGAGACTGCAAATCACGTAAACTGCACAGTACCCAACAACTACGCAACTTCCTCGACCATCTTGCCAGACTTGAGTCCTCCGGACACAAACACCTTGCCGGCCGGCCCGCCAAGCATCTCGTCCGGCACCCCGACAAAGCTGCCCTTCTTCGAGTTTACCCAGCGGACGAACGCCACGTCAGGCTTCTGGGCCTCGGTGCTGGGCGTCTCGTCGCCGGCAGCCTGGCCCTTGCCCTTGGTCTTGGGTGCCTGCTTCTTCAGGAGCTTGTTGATGGTTTCCATCTGTAAAGATGATTAGCTTCACGTCTTTGGAGCACGCAAGTTGAATTCTTAAAGCATCACTTGCCTTGACCTCTTCGTTGCGCTTCTCGGACAGGTTGCGTCGTCGACGGGCCATTTCCGCCCTTCTCATCGACAGTTCCTCTGCCGTGAAGACCTTCTTTGCTTGAACCTCTGTTTTGGCGTTGTTGTCAGCCACTTCTCCAATAGCAATTATGGGAGCCAGTCTTACCATCGGAGAGCTTCATGTACTGCTGAGGAGCATCCTCAAAACGGGCACGCTGTCGTCTCGTCATCTTGGATAAGTCGGGCGTTCCTTCGCGGCTACCATCCTCGCCCTCGCTGTCCAGCTCCTCCTCACCCTCAGCATCCGGTCCCTGGGTCTCGTCGGCGACCTCGATCTCTTCCTCTTCGCCTTCGGCATCGTCTTCCTCACCCTCAGCATCTTCCTCCTCGCCTTCGGCATCCTCCTCGTCGTCATCGTCGTCGCCAGCACCTCCCACATCGATGCTCATGTTCATCGTGTTCTCGGGATCACTGACTTCAATCTCGCTGAGCTCCTCCTCATCGTCATCGTCATCATCCTCAATGACCCTCGCCGCGGCCGGACGCCTGGGAGTGACCTTGCCGGCCTTGGGCAGCTGGATCTTGATAGTAGGAGCGGGGGTGTCCATGTCAACGTCACCCTCGGCATCCTCCTCGCCTTCGGCGTCTACATCCATGTCGTCCTCATCACCCTCGGCGTCCTCGTCGTTAGGGTCCTCCATCTCCTCGTCCTCTTCCTCTTCCTCCTCGTCCTCCTCGCTGTCCGACTCCACGGCGTAGCTCTTTCTCAGGCCTCGGGTCCGAGGCGGGGTGGTCCACCTGGGCGCGCTGTTCACGGAGATGCTGTTCCCCGTTGAATTCCTTCCCCTGCTGCTGGTGGCCTCGCGGAGCTTGTTGGCGGGCACTTTGACGGTGAGATTCAGATGTTCGCTCCCCGGCGAGGACGGCGGACCGCGGGACACCCCCGAGGTGCGGCCCTCTGAGCGGCGGGCACGGGTGGACATGTTGCTGCTACGTTCGCTGTCGGCCCAGTCAACGAGTGCTTCAGAAGCCTTCTTGGCTGCCGAACGGCGCGGTCGGGAAGACATTGTGAGAAGGGGTGTGTGTGGATGAGGGCGCGCGCGCAGTTTGTTCGGGCTGCGGTTGACGCGGGGGATTATTCCACGCTGTGTGTTTGTGTGCTTTGTGAAATGTCTTGGGTCGGGGGGAAAAGGTTGGGGTACGCGTGTTTGTGTTTTTGGGACGACCGGCGGGGGTGGTTTTTATCAAGATTGGCAACGTGGGAGGTTGAAATAAGGTAAGCTCGGGGGGGCGTAAGGCCAGACAAGGAAGGGTAAAGGTGAGGTGGCACTGCTGCTAGGAATCTGATCCCTAGATACGGGAGATGAGGTAAGGCCCTATGTAGCAGGCCGAGATGCAAGTAACAAGGCGTCGGTAGCGGTAGGTTTGCGCCTTTTTGTTTTTAAAGTCGCCCACGTGCGGGCGTTTTTTGGTTTTGTTTTCCTCCCCGCCTTCTGAGTATCGGATCTCGACCCGACGGCTACTTTCAACCTTGTAGTTTGTCTGCTGGCCGAACCGAACGGTATGAGTCCGAGCAGATGCCTCTCTTTCTGTCTCTCTCGCTTCTGAGAGATGTTGGTTTACAACCGTACGTCGACGTTTGCCTCACTTGAGTTGGCCAGTCCCCGTCCGGAACGATTGTGATATGTGATTTGAATAAAGTGCAGTATGAGGTGGTGATGGGAGGCAAATTAAGGTCGCAATCTGCGATGAAAATGGGCTGGCTTACCGACTGATAGATACCCTTCGGGATACGGACGAACCGGACGGCTAGCCGCAGCTCAAGGGAAAAAAAAGACGCGCGCAAAGGCAAAGTAACGGCAAGTGGGATCTGTTACCCCCTCTGGTGGCCTATCGCCTCGAGCTGGACCCCAAGCACGACAAGGCAAGGTACAGAGCAGTAGGGCAGGTAGAGCGAGCGAGGTGGCTGTGGCCAAGCCAAGCTTGCGCGCAAAAAACAGGACCCCCTGAACTGAGACTTTCTGGCGATTGGATCTCGTCGCCTCCCCGCGTCACGTCTGGCCTCCTTCCTCACGCCTCAAAATGTCTTGCGCGCGCGCGCGCCGTCTGTTCCCCGTTTAGCGAGTCCACTCTGTCTCTCTCGAACAATTCGCCCTCATCCAGTGAAGGAGGTCGATTCGACCCGGTGAAGATCTCACCTCTGGACCCTAGTCAAGATGCAGCTGCGCTGGGTCGGCCGACAGGTTCGGTCGGTCGGTCGGTGAGGCAAAAGAGCAGGACGGAGTGGTCAGAGATCGTCGCTGACGGCGCAGCGAGCAAATCGGGTGGGCTCAGCTTCCCTGCGTGAAACAGTAAGGACCCGGGTTGCTTGTGGAATTGAGATAAAAAACGATGAGGGATTGAATAGATGGGACGGTTCTGCAATGTGATGATGCTACGATGTCGACTGCGGTGCGCTTTTCCTCTCACCTTAGGTTCAGTGAGGCAGAGCTTCATCTCTCTCCAACAGGCGCTGAAGTCCGCTGGAGCGCCGGAAGTCGAAAACGGAGCCCCGTAATGGTGGGCACCATGGGCACCGTGCATTGCAGCACCTCAGGCTCCACCACTTCCCGCCACCACCCCTGAGCCGCTGCAGCGTTAGGTACGGTTAGGGACCGTCACAGCCAGTGCCGCGATTCGCTGCCGTTTCTCTCCGCTAACGCGCATCCGTACAGAACGCCAGCCTCTCCGTTTCCGCCATTCCCCAGCCGAGGCATGTGGTCATACATGCCGAGTCGCCGATAATCGTTGTCCGCCTCCGAACGACACGACTGCTGATCCAGACCAATTCCTTTGCGTTGCGCCGGCCAGCGACAAGTTCACTGCTTATACTGTGGCCTCCTGAAATAGACGGACATGAGCGACTCGGACGACGGTCGTGGCGGCATCCCCGCGTGGCAGCGCGAACAACAACAGAGCGAAGCTGAATCCCAATTACAACCTGAACCAGCATCGCAAGATACCAAAGACGAGACGCCCGGCGAAGACAAGCTCGAAGTTGCCCGCCGCTTCCTGCAAGATGACGAGATAAGGGATGCGCCACGAGAGAAGAAAGAGGAGTTTCTCAAGACCAAGGGATTGACCGCCCCGGAAATTGAGCAGCTCTTGGAGGGTGAGCCAGTTACAGAGGTATGCTTATCTTGCCCTTCACATGTTGCTCGGATACTGACACCCACGAGCCCGCGCAAACAGTACCTACATCCACAGAGTCAATAACACGGACGACACCAGTGACCGAAGCGTCATCATCACAACAGAACGAAATCTCGCTACCCCGACACACCGACAGCCCTCCCGTCATCACATACCCCGAATTCCTCACCAAGCCCGCCCGCCCACCACCATTGATAACCGCCAATGCCGTCGTAAACACCCTCTGCGCCTTTGCGGGCCTTTCCACCCTCCTCTACGGCACGAGCAAGTTCGTCGTGGCGCCCATGGTCGAGAACCAGACAGAAGCCCGCACAGAGCTGCACTCCCTCACCGCGCAGAAGCTCACCGCGCTCGTCTCCAAGCTCGAGTCCACCGTCTCCGAGATCCCCAAGAAGCCCACCATCGACCCGCAGCAGCAACCGCAGCTCGACGACGGCAGCGACATCGACGACCCCTCGGAGCTCTTCCACCGCGACATCGGCACCCAGACCTCCTTCCCGTCCACCCCGAAAACAGAAACCGCCGCCACCGACGACTTCGCGATAGCGGCCGCAAACAAGACCCCGGCCGAGAGGCACCACATTCAGCTCGCCAAGATGAAGCTCCACGCACAGCAGCTCAGGGACACCTGCGTCTCCGAGGCCGAGGACCTCGCCCATGCCAAGAGTGAGATGGATCTCCTCAAGGACGACCTCGTCCAGCTGGCCTACCCGGCGCCTAGGGAGTACACGAGCGGCTTGTACGGCTACGGATCCCGCTCAAACGAGCCCGACGACGAGATCAAGAAGGCCAAGGATAACATTCGGCGCGTCAAGGGCGTGCTGCTCAGCACGAGGAACTTCCCTGCCTCGGTCAGATGATGGGTGGCGTACAGGCTCTTTGTACGCCAATTCTGATGTTAGAACTCGCTGGGCGTCAATTGGCTCCATTGGGCTGACGGACTGTGGGATTCTGCGCAAAGTCCAGCACACACATGACCCCTTGAAAGATTTTACGAGTGAGAAGCGTAATTCATGGATCCAACGACGAATCTGAGAGACATGGGCGCGCATGATTTCGCTGCCTATTTCGTAGTCCCTGTTGAGGATGTTCGATACTCAGCTAGCACCAATAGCTCGCGAATGTAAAGGGACCAGTGCCGAAGAACGGGCTGTACATCAGGACTTTTGATATCTTGCCTATTTGTTACGTGCTTCAATGTTGGGTGCACTCGACCCATCTCGACGTGGATATTTGCCAGTATCTGTTGCAGTACCCGCACTAGGCCTGACCTGAGACCTGCCAGAAAAGCGTTTCATATCCATCACTACCTACATCGCCACCCGGGTACAAGGACCGCACTTGAGAAGGAGATCTGCCACCTCCTCTGGTCGGATCATTTGCTCTGCCATATCATGGACATCAATTGCCCGCTTATCCATAGGGCAACCTATCCCCCGCTCTCCTGCTCATGGCCTCGTGTCCTCCTTCACTTCTTGCTTGTCTTCTCGTCCAGGTATTATTCTCAGGACATCGAAAACGCGCTGCCACGTGCCGATATGAATGTGTTCATAATGGCGATTCTCAGCCATCTGCTTTTTGTACCATTCCATGGTGGGCTTGAATGTGTAGGTACTCGCCGACCTAGTCGGCTCCCTCCTGGCCACATCCTTCACCCACTTGTAAAGCAGGTTCCCGCATCGGCTCGGTTGGGTCATTTTCTGGTTTCGAGGTGGATGAAAGATAATTTTGCAGCTGAGATCGTCCTGGTCGCCGTGTAGGTCTTCGGTCGGGTCAAGGTCCATGGCTCCGGCCGACTCAACAGGTGTCTCGCTCCGGTCGCGCAACGAGACTGGCCGGTAGCCCCTCGCCAGAAGATGATAGTCCATAGCTGGCAGGTACAGCTGGAGGTCGTTGATTATTCCTTCAAGAACGTCTAAAGTGGCATCGAGCGGTAAGGACTCGGGTGGAATCGTATGGAAGCCTCCAAGCCAAACTCTTGTCAGGGGAAGTCCTGGATTCTTCCTTTCGCCATGCTGCTCTACGTATCGTATCAAGTGCTGTTGGGCTGGAAGGAGATGGGACATGTGGATCTCCTGACCACTCGCAAATCGATCCTTGGCCGACACATCCCAGATGAGAAGCTCCGTTTCTTTCCATGGCCTCTGGTTCGGAAACTTAGGTCGATAGACGGCGAGCCACGGGTGGCGCCCTCGCCATTTTTTCTCGGAGGGCACGTAGCCGTGGGGCGTGTAGAAGAAGGCGATGTATGTGTTAAATAATTTCGGCGACTTGTCTGGGATACCAGGCGGTATTTGTTCTGGACGGATTTTGGCGAAGAACGGCCAAGGAAAATCGAGCCACTTCTTGTACGTGGCGAACTCTCGACGGAAGTCACCCATGGAATCGGCTGCTTCTTCCATATCTTCACTGTAACCAACAGGAACAGCGAAGAGTTTGGAAATCGCCGGGGCCAGTTTGCCATAATGATCATCGCCTGGTCTCGGAGATACCCTTGCGAGATCAAAGAGAAAGTCTTTGATCGTATAGAAGTCCGAAGTCCCGAGTTTCTGGCTCCCCGTGGGCAAGATTTCATCAACAGCGGTGCGAACTGGTAGCTTAGCGTCGGGCTCTCCCGTTTCCTCATGGTTGCCAACGGCTACATCGAGTTCTGTCCCTGGCGCATACACGGGAAGATCTTGATACTTGATGACACGACACGCCTCGGTACCCACATCCGTGCCTAAGACATGGAACTTGCGAAACTGATCCAGTCGAGTCTGCGACCAGCAACCGAACCAGTTCACCAAGCTTTGCTCGTCATTCGCGTCAATGCATTCGTCGACGAAGATGATGGGCTCCACCTGTTCGTCAGACACAATGCTGCCAAGACCATCTGGCCGAAGAAGTTTATCGACGATGGTCCATGTGTCGAAATGACTGGTACAGTCCTGGTGACTAAGTTTTGCTTTGCGTGCTAGATCCTCTTGAATCGAGTTTGACTGCCGAGCATTGTCACCTTGAGCCAGCAGATTCCTGCGTTGTTCGGCTTTGTCGAATGCAAGATCCCGGAGGAAGTTCCCGAGGTTCGCCGCAGCCACGATCTTTGTGTTATTAGTAGGTCTGCGATGGGTCTTGCTGTGCCATTCGAATAGCCTGAAAGCACGATATGGCTCTGCGATTAGGAAACTGGGGGTGACCAGAATGGCGTTGCCATGCGTAAACAACCGCGTTAACTCAAATGTGCCCGGTTCTGTCACATCATGCAGAGAACGGATGGAAGGGTACATGGGATGCTGTTGAAGCGACTCGCCAATGCACCAAAACACATATGCCGAGCTATTCCTGTGGAGCAGCAGCTTCAACAAATTGGGAAACCCCCTTAGAGCGTCGGTGCTGGCTTCGTGGACAATGACAACGCCATGAGGGACAATCTTCGGATCTGTGAACGCAGTCCAGTCGCCGGAAGTCTTGGTTGAAAAAACCTTGCAGTGTGGATTTTCCGCATGAAGCCACTCGCTTAGAGTGTCGAGCATTGCCTCCCTGGACGGAGGAAATGCTAGATAGAAGTTGTGGCGTACATCTCGAAGACCAGGAGGCGTGAGCTTGTGATAGTCAAGGCGGAGTAGTCTTTGTAGAATCGAAGCACGTGGATTCGTCGGTTTCGGTGCAGCCACTATTCGTTCCGGTAGGGGTTTCAAAGCGACCTGACTGGGCTTGTACATGAAATACTTCAGCGCCACGTTTGCCGGGCTGGCAGCGTCAGCTTCTACCACGTTGCCTTTCCAATCCTCACACGCCGTTGGATAGATAATGATTGTGAAGTCTTCATGAAGGTAAGCGGCTCCGAAGGATCCTAACCTCAGCCGTTCGGCGACATTGTTGAGCGCACCGTCGTCGTTGGGTAACTTCGCTCTGATGTTGCCATGAGAAAGAATTCGTTCGACCATGATGCCTCTTTGCTGGGAAAAGGTGCGGGCTTGCACGTTCCTGCCGAAATGCAAGTCTTGTTGCTCGGAAAAAATCAGGTGCCACTTCTCGGACTCGTGTCTTACGTTCTCAAACGTGACGAGAACATTCATCGTCCCGGCGGGTCCTATCAGTATGCGCTTGTCAACATCCTGCCCCATGGTTCTCCGATGGTACTGCGTTATCGACATCTTGCGTCGCTGCTCTCCGGTCTGCGAAGAAGACTTGGGACGTGTGGGATGGGGCTGCCCTCCTGGCTGTGGAGGTGACCTCAACCTCTTTGAGCGACCAGAAGGTTGACCGTCCACCTCCACCTCCATCGACTCCGGCTCTTCGACAAAGGGAATATCGGCTGCCCACTGGACAGATTTCCTTTTCTTAGCCGTAGGCCGTGCTGGAGTGTGTTGCCCCGAGCTGGTTGAGAGGTTCGATTCTGTCCTCTCTAGTGTCGTGACACCAGACTCGCTGGTCGATGGCATCACCAAGTCATCGACCGACCGCTTCAGCACTGAGCGAGGCAAGACAGTCGAGGCATTTGGGGCAGGCGCGGGAGGGGGTCCACTGCTAATGCTAAAGAGCGTAGTCGGAAGACTGGTAGGCGCTTGATCTGCTCTGTCACGGCCTTGCAACTCGGCTTTTCTTCTGATTCGGTGGTTGGTAAACATGCGGGGATCTTTGGTGGCGTCGACCATGGTCTCAGCAAGCCGAACGTGAGTTCTTATGGGCTTGCCGCTGGTAAACACATTACCGCCTGTTTGGACTGACTTAACCATCTTCCTCGTTCCGACTTGAGTCTTTTTCGCCTTGCGAATGGGTTGTGTAGATGCTGAAGCGGAGGCCACGCGGCCCGCAATTGGATTGCTCGATATCTGGTTTGCCAGTGGCTTTCTTGCGGTGCCTTGATACCCTGTCGCATTTGGAGCAGTCGAGTTTTGCTGTGGACGGTTTTGTGACAACGGGATGGATGACTTTTGTCTAGTTGGCGATCTGGGCCTTTCTTCAACCGGACCCGGTTTGCGAGGAGGACTAGGCTTCTCCCCGGCGGCGTACCCTAGCGACTGCGTGGATTGGTTCACGACGGACGGGTCTTCATCTTTCTGCCGTCCTGCAGGCTTCGGAGGTGGGAATATGGCGTTGTAATCGTCCCGGCTTACATCCTCGCTACCGGACTCGTATTCTTCTCTATATTCACCCTCCCAGAGAGAAATTTCCAGGCCGCGCCGCATGCGTTCGACGTTGCGGTTATGGTGTCGTTGGCGACGATCCGCGTCACGCTTGTCGACAAGATCTTGCCAGGCAAAGATGTCGAAGATTTCCTCTTCGCGTCGAGCCTGTTTTTCCTGCTTGGCTCTCCATTCTTCCAGCACCTCACCCAAAACGTTCTCCTCGGGCTCCCAAGTAGCTTCCTCAATGGGGTATCCAGTCCATTCCACGAGATAGAGGTCCTTTCCGTCTTCACGAATCTGATAGAGTATACCTTCGACGGTAAACTCTTCGTCAGAATCGTGTTGGGACGCTATTGATGAGTTGATGGAAATTTCGTCATCGTCCTTGGTTTGACGGGGACCATTCTCCAGATGAGGAGAAGCCCCTTTGACAAACAGGTCAGGAGTACCCATGGCAGTTTCGGCGCGAAAAGGTTAAGGCATCATCGGAGAGCCATGCCAAAAGCTTAGGTCGTGTGGCCGAGCGTGGCCAAATGTGTTCGGGCCACAGCACAACAATGGGCGCTGTTGCTGCTGGCAGTGAACAGGTCACGTGTCGGATCGACGGTGAGCTATATGTCGTTTCGAGGCCTGAGCATGCGCCTATTAGGCGACGGGCGGAAGCTTCTCTGACTTATTGAAGCTGGTGAAACCCCGAGAAATGCGCAGATGCCTGATGAATTGTTAGGTGGTGGGTTTTGTCTATTGGAATGAAGTGGAAACCAAGGCTTGTCCCCAGCGGTTTTTGCGACTGGGAGCGGATGAATATGGAGTGTTGCGTTTGCCGTCGCCGTTGAGTCGCGTCGAGATTTTGTGTCGAAAGATCGCGAGAAGAAGCTCGTTACGAGATGTCCAAAACTGCACGAAGCAGACGATGATGCTAGAGACAGTACCTCACGTTGAACATTGGGAAAGGTAGATGAGGTAAGTAGGTACTTACGTCGACGCAAGTGGGTTGGTGGCGGCGGCAGTGGAGGCTGTCTGTGCGACCAGACGAGCCTTAAATGAGCGGGTAGTTGAGTGAATAAAAAAAGAAGGGTTCTGACACGTTCCTTCCAAACATCTGACGCGCTAGATCACCACCGAGACAAAATATGCGGGAACCTCAAAGCTCACTCAGAATTTAGTGACTAATTCTTTCCAAAATAGAGTCTTTACCGCCAAATACCTGGGCTATTGGGTACTTGAAGTGCAGGAGACAACTCTCCCTCCCTTAAGGTAAGGTACCTTATGTACCTAAGGTAACTGTGCTACCTTGCAGGGCTAGAGGGTTCGTCTTCTTCCTCAGTGACTCGACGGCCCTCTAGACGCCACGATTATTGCTGATATGCGCGCGTGTGGGTTTCTCCCCTGTTCCCTGAATTGTCCAACATGTAGTATACTATTGCAAGAACAACGTCTAGTCCCAATAGAAGAATGGCCTGTTCGATACGTGGTCATTGAACGACATTTGCGGCTTCGACACCGCAGCTAGGGGACACGTGATCATCCAGATGAAACGCGACAGTTCCGGCTACCGACGGCGGCATCCCGTCCCAAAGGCGCGGATGTCCTTTCAAGTCAAATCTTCCAGGCAGACAGACAGATGGGGCGGGAGAAACAGCCAGGTGATGGAGGTGGTGGTTGGTGCATATCCTGTGGTGGTGTGGCTCAGCGGATTGCAGCACTTCCGGAACGTGGACCATCCCCCTTCAACGCTGAGGTGGGCAGGGAACCTCAGTGGACGGAGGGCATTGCGGTTCATGTCCATGTGAGGTTCCTGAGACGTGAGCAGAGTGCCAGAGGTACCTGGAGCCCGCGCGTCTTGTACTGGGCTGGTAGATCTCAACCGCGACGCCAGCATTGCCCCCCACAATTATCGTATGGACGCAGGGAGTTCCTCTATTGATGATGCTAACAATATCTGTAAGCAATGCTTTAGCCTTCAAAATAAACATTACGGTTCACTACTTCATCTCTCCCTTCTTCTTCTCTTTTTTCTTGTATTGTTTCCTTCTTTCCCGCACCCGATCGTTCGTCCAGGAGGATACTTGTGGCCTTTGTTTGCTCTCTCTGGACACACTCGAAATTGAGGTACGTTCGCTTGACCCCAGAAACAGCACCTCATCATCTCAAGCAAGAGGCCATGTCGGGTACTTCAGGCATCCCGGCGAGGTACCTTACCTAAACTTGCCCACCTTCGTTCCTAAGAAAGGTACTTTGGGCGCACCGAAGCTTGCCCGGTCCTCCCATGGCCACAGCCCGCTGCCTGCCCTGGGGCAAGGCACCTCTTCAGCGCTGCTCCTACCTCTTCACCTACCTGCCTTACCTCATGCCCAGCTTCTCCTTCAGTGGCCGTCGGCTCCACCTCGCGTCTTTGGTTCACTGTTCCTGACCACCCCCCCAGCGCAGACCCTGAGCCAATCCCAGTGGCCTAAAGCTGCTGCGCCGACACCACCACTCAACCTTTGCTGCCTCACCTACCGACCTCACACGCTACCACCAATTGCACTGTCCACTCCAGTCTGGTTCAGTTCCAGACCCTCACACCTTGCCTCGCCTCAACTCACTGCTTTATCTCCCGGGGCCGCGCACACCTCCATCAAGCCGCAGAGTCCTGGTTTCGCAACACCAACGATCCCACATCACCTCCAGCATTCGCCCATCGCATTTCAAGCAAATCCGTCACCATGGCCAACGACGAATATGACGTGAGTCCCTGCATCCGCCTTCGACCACCTCCCTTGGGGCCGCCCGCCCCTCTCTCCCTCCAAGTGTCCCCCCTCCTTGCGCTAACCTGACGGCCTTGCAGTTCCTCTTCAAAGGTGCGCCGACGACCATCCGACCTCCCGACCCCATCGCACGGTGGCCACGACGACTCCGAGTAGAATGCTAACTTTTACCCCCTTTTAGTGGTGTTGATTGGAGACTCGGGCGTCGGAAAGTCCAACCTTCTCAGTCGGTTCACTCGCAATGAGTTCAATCTCGACTCCAAGTCGACAATTGGAGTCGAGTTCGCCACCAGATCCATTCAAGTCGACTCCAAGACGATCAAGGCACAGATCTGGGATACCGCCGGCCAGGAGCGCTACCGTGCCATCACCTCGGCCTACTACAGAGGTGCCGTCGGTGCTCTACTCGTCTACGACATCAGCAAGCATCAGACATACGAGAACGTCACACGATGGTTGAAGGAGTTGCGGGATCACGCCGACGCCAACATCGTTATTATGCTCGTTGGAAACAAGAGCGATTTGCGGCACCTACGCGCCGTCCCCACGGAGGAGGCCAAGTCCTTTGCCAGTACGTTGCGGTGAAGGAGCAAGAGAAGCACAGCGGATCCTTGTTGGCTAACTTGTCCTTTAGGCGAGAACCACCTCTCGTTCATTGAGACGTCTGCCCTCGACGCCAGCAACGTCGAGCTTGCATTCCAGAACATCTTGACTGGTGTGTCTCTTCCCCCATGTTTGCGCATCACCTGCCAAACAGCTGCCCCTCGGATTTCTTCGTGTGCTGACACAGCCTTTCTCCCCATACAGAGATCTACCGAATTGTATCGAGCAAAGCCCTCGACTCAGGCGACGGCGCCCAAGCCTCGATCGGAACCGGGCCCAGTATCGCGCTCAGCAAGCCTGCGGACGACAGCGCAGACAAGAGCGGCAAGTGCTGCTAAGCACACCCCCCTGGAAACCTCTCTCACGGCCTTTCAGAGGGCTGGTACGGTCGATATCATGGCGTCTCTTCTACGCCCCGGGATCTGTATGTCACTTGGTCAAGGAGGGGCTGTTGCATCGAGGAATGACTAGGAATCCAACGAGTCTTTTTATGATTTCTGAGGGGACGGAGTACAGTCTCGGCCTTTCCTTTGTTCTCCTTTATACGGCTCAGTGCGGCTTGTCTGGGATTTGACGTTTCTGACGATCGCTCTGCCATGCTTACGTAGTTGAATGAATCCATCTTAATGTCTCGGGTGTGCTATCGGCTGGCTCTGCTGATGTGAGAAATCGCCCTGGAAGGCGGGCTACGACTTTCGGGAGCTGATGCTAAGTACGTCGCTGTGCTTTACCGTGTCGAAGCAGGCGCTGACTTACAAAGTCGAGGTCCACGAGGTTGCGTGGAACGGATGGGTCGCAATGCTGGCCGTTGTCATCTATATATTGTTCTGAAGTACCGTCCCGCTGTGCTGCATGCCTCGGTCTTAGCAGCCCGCATCAAATCTTCATCTGCCCTGCACAAGAACAGGGCGTCTGTACTGAACTACAGTGAGTTGCCAGCTGGCTACCTGTACCGAGGAGTCGCGGATGTAAGGGGCCATAGAATAGTCGATTCAGGCTGAACTCTGACTACCTATCCTTATCCTGAAGAAGAAGCTCGTGGCGAAGACAGCAATTCAGTGAATGTAGGTGGGCAGCAAGCTGCTGCGACCCACGAAGTTCTTTCTTCCCACCCGCTGCTCACTGACTTGTTGGCGCTTCGCGCTTTGATTTGCTCAGCTGCCCAGGTAAGGGGGCGGGGTCGCCCCACCGAGCAACCTCCGATAAGCTCCTTATCGCTCGGAGAAAATTCAGGGCCGGATTTTTTTTTTTTTTTCCCCTCGACCGGAACGCTTCCTCGCGGTCAATTCGCATTGGTTTCTGATACTTCTACCGCAAACGACTTTTCACGGAGAAAAACCCGCGAACCTCAACATGGCCGCCGTCTACAAGAGCCTGTCGAAGTCGACCGGCGCAAAGGGCGAGGCGCCTGCTGCGGGCACTGTTAAGAAATACAACAAGCAGAGAGTTCTTCTGCTTTCCAGCAGAGGCATCACGTACAGGTAATATCTGCGCTTGTGCGCTACTAAACGACGTATACTGACCCATGTTGGCTTAGGCATCGACACCTTCTCAACGATTTCGCAACGATGATGCCCCATGCGAAGCGGTAGGCTTGAGACGATGGAAACAACATGGCCTCGACTCTTGGCTAATGAGTCCCAGAGATGTCAAGTACGATAAGAAGGGCAACTTGAATGGTCTGAACGAGCTTGCGGAGCTGTACAACTGCAACTCCGTCTGTTACTTTGAGGCATGTCTTGTGTTGTCTCGGACAGGAAACTTTACTAATCTCTTCGCAGGCGCGCAAAGGAAAGGACTTGTACCTGAAGATGAGCCGAGTCCCGAATGGACCGACGATGACGTTCTTGGTACAAAACAGTATGTCTCTCAAGATCTACTGACTGCTACGAGTCAACAGCTGACACCCTTCCTGCCCACACGACCGAAGAGCTTTCCCTTCCCGGCAATTGTTTGAAAGGAAGCCGTCCAATCCTCAGTTTCGACCAAGCCTTCGAGACGGAACCCCATCTTCAGCGTACGTATCGTCAAAGTGCGTTACTTTTGTCCAGAAACTAACAACAGCCTGTGAACCAGTCATCAAGGAGATGTTCTTACAGATGTTCGGAGTACCCCAAGGTGCTCGGCGCTCAAAACCGTTTATCGACCGTGTCATGTCCATAAGCTACGTTGACGGCAAGATCTGGCTGAGGAACTATGAGATCAAGGAGACTGAAGCTACTGGAGAAGAAGCTGGAGAGGTCGAGAAGTCCAAAGGCGGCAAGAACACTGCCGTTTCCTTGGTCGAGATCGGATACCGAGCAACTCTTACCCCCATTTTAGTGCTTGAAGGCTCGTTTGGTGGGCCCAAAATTTTTGAAAACAAGGAGTACGTGTCGCCGAACCTCTTGCGAGCCGACATAAGAAGAAAGGCTGCCTCGAGACACAACGCCAGAACCGAAAAGACGGTCGAGCGACTTTCGAAGAAGAGGGATCTTGGACTGACGTCCAAAGATGGCAAGCCAGTCGCCCAGGACGAGTTGGACACCAAGGCTTTGTTTGCGTAATAATAAGATATCCATTCTGTTCTCGCAATAACATGCTACACAACCCTGGTACAGTTGACATGAACTGCGGATCGTTACCTCCCATGTAAGGTAGTGAGTAGTCCGCATCGCACAAGCAGTGATTGGCCGCTTAGTCCCAAGTACCTACCTTATCCCAGCCGCAATCACGAGCGATAGGGCACCCCCTGTCGCCATAGCGCTGACGCCAGCCAGGGGCGACCGAAACCCACTGTAGTCTGGTACCTTCCAAATTGACTCCTGGCTCGGGTTTAGGTCAGCAGCAGCCGGGGGTGACGTGCATGTCCTATGCGTCACCGTCGCGCTTCTCGTCCCCGATGCTTGATCTCTCCCGGATACGCCCCTTCTTTACTCTCGCGGCTGTCAAGAAAGTATGACTTATCGGGAAGCACACCGGCCCAGATTGATGAAAGCCGCCTCTTCTGAGCAAACGATGCCAGCCCACATCCTCGCCCTTCTTGATAGCCCCAACGTCGGGGTGATCAGAAAATAGGTCCATCAATCCCACACCTCGCCGGTGATCTTGGTTCATCAGTGAGGCCAGAAGAGGTCATTTCATCTCAATTTCCTCGATACAATCCTACTATCAGATAATTGTCTGATATATCCGTTGAAGCCTCTTGTCAGACAGTCCCTCCGACTCAAGCCATACAAGGCGATCAACTCTAGTCGCCTTCGTGGTAGGAGTCTGTTCTTAGTCCATATCAAGACCAGCCAGGAATCTGGACCAAAAGATCCAAAGATAAGGGTCGAAATATCAGCACAATGTTGCAAATTACCCGTAAGCCGTACCCTGGTCAAAATCGAGGATAACGGCCTGATCTTTCCTTAGGTTTGAACCGCTTTGTTACTGTTGCCGAGGGCGCCCGATACAGCCTCTGACGATACTGTTACGAGTACATTTTCAAGAGGTATAATCGTTCAACCAACGGTTGATCATTCACTTCGCATCCAGGTCTTTTGCGGTGTCTCGCTTGCGCCATCAAGACACACTTCGGCAGCGTTGCACCAGAGGCCTTCTTCTTTTCAGGCAGTCATTCCCAGTATTCAAAATGACTTCAACATTCTCCGCCCTCTTTAACACGCCGCATCTCCAACCGATGAATGTGCAATACAACTTAGAGACGGCGGGCAAACTAGAGGGTCTTGAGGGCCTCCCCATCGAGATCATTTTTGACATTTATCAGCAACTCGACGTTCATAGCATCTTCTCTCTGGCTCAGGTCAACACTCTCTTCCACGGATTGCTCAAGAAGAACAAGGCGGCCATCCTTCTACCAGTTCTGCGGCGCGAGTTCAGTCCATTTCCTGAGCTGCTTCAAGTCTACACAGCGTCAGATCAGGACTTGGGCCAGTACGGAGACACTTTCCAGCCGCGCAGGGTCGTGTTCAGGCGCTTTCCAGGCGACGTGACGGGTATCGTTTTGTCACCAGGCGGCTTCCACTCGCAGTCCGCTCAGTCACCCGAGCAGGCCTCGTTTAACAAAATTCTCAACAACGGCAAGCCTGTGTCTGCAACTTCACTGCCAGCGCCTCGATCAATTACCCTCGTCGATCGCGATCTAGACTCTATTTTGAAGTGTTGCTTGGTTGTGAGGCGATGGGAAGAGCTCTATCCCCAACTCCACTGGTTCTCTATTCCCGAAGACTGCCGCCAGCTGGGGGATTCAGAAAAGTTCAAGTTGCGCAGAGCTCTGTACCGGTGGTGGCTTTACGCCTTTTACTTCCACGGCGAGCTTCCGCGACCTCGAAGCGGCCCGCCTGAAGCATTTGTCAATGATATCCGAACGAGCCAAATGCGACTTTACACCACGCGTGAATTGGTGGAGATGAAGGATCTTTTTGTGGCAGTCAAAGAGCTTGTGCGGCACTACATTTATCCCAATCTGGAGCAAAACCTAGCCCCCGTAAGCAACATTCAATACCGGACTCGAATATCCTGCTGACGTGAGTTTGGTAGCTTCGGGACATTAGCCCTTTGGACGCAATGATAGAAACCACCATTCGCGAGCGTATTGTAGACACGTACGCAAAACTGGATCCGAGGGATCTGATGTTCTACTTTGAGAACTTATTCAACTATCCTCGAAAGCGTCTCGTAACAGACGTCAACTTCAAGCATCCAAATTTTGCTCGGGACCAGGAATCGCTTGTGGCGGCGGTCCAGTCGGCTGCGGATGAACGACCATGGCTCGATGACATATTTGACCTTAGCCTTGTGGGAGGTATTGTGCACGAGGACGATGGAAGTGAGGAACGGCTCGGCCAGGACGGTAGCTACGACGGCACGATTCCACCTCCGGGGGCTTTTCAGCGGCCAAGGAGTGACTGGGCGCCACCCGGAGACGACGGCAGGACACTAGCAGAGCGAAATTACTTCCATCAATTCACACGAGGTGTCTTGAGCGACGGTGTAGACTAGACTATTTCGGTGGCAATCATAGACTCTGGTGGTACTATCTCGGTTTCCTACCGTATACCTGCGTCTGTCGGTGTTCTCAGGTCGACTTCAGATGTGTTGCAGTGCCCGAGCATAGACCAAGGAAGGCAGGTCAATAAAAGGGACCTTGCCGAAGTCGGGTGACATGAAATATCGACCTTCAGGTACTGGATCTCAAGGTAAGGTACCTACCTATGGAAGAGGTAAGGTACCTCGAGCTAAAATGGGGCTGGACAGGTGCGCTGATTAGAGCTGTCTTCGGTAGGAACTTGGTGCTCCGTAGCGTACGGATACCTGACTGGGGACCGTGTCGGGTGTCTTACCTAGTGCAAGGCTGCGGCTACCAGGGGTTTGCTGTGGCGGGTGCACCCTGCAAGGCGGCGGATTTGTGGCCAGCAACCGCCTTGTCAGTGGCCCAAGCCTCTCATCTCGTTCACTCGCTCACAACCGGCCATTCACCTAATAATTGGCCTATACGTCAAGGCTCAGCCTACAGAGCGCGCCTCTCTGTTGCGCATCTATGCCTGACACCTTCGGAAACATTTCCTGAGACTCTGCTTACATTGTCGACGAATCCATTCTGCTCAGAAGTGTAGGCGCTCGGCTGTCTTCTACTTCGCGCTTGTACGAGGGCCCTGGAGCAAACGACATCACACAGTCCTACACATTTGTCCAGGGGCAGGCATTAGCCTTTCAAGGTCAGCGAAGGTCTGTCTCCCTCACTCCTCCCATTATTTTCTTTGTAGTGTAGGTTTGGCCTGCACGGGTCGCTGCATTTCGAATCAAGTGAATCAGCAAGGAAGGTCCGTCTTGGGCAGTGCCCGCCATCTCAACCATTGTCTTCAAGTAGAGGCGCAAAACAAAGGCATCTGGTATCCCCAAACATCTCATACCACGGCGAGCTTTGGCCGGAATCTATCTGCTGCTTCCTATGACCAAAACTATTTTGGAATTCGAATCTGTCAGACACGTTTACCACGCCGGCCCACGCCATTATCATCACGTCCTCACGCAAGCTGTTGTATGCTGATACCGCGATAGACTTTCCCGGCCACACTCAAGGGCGCAATACCTACAGCCATATCCTTGTTCATGACAGGACTCCAACCTGTCATTTCCCTTAAGCGCATCGCATCTCATCTCAATCCACTTGGTAGTGCTCGCTGTTGACTAGAAACTCGACTTCTCTTGAGTGCAGACCCAGAGAGCGGGCCACTCACTGAGAGCCAAGGCTCGTCATCAAACCATTCGCGTGCAGGTCAAAAGTCAGGCAATCTCCGATACAGTGGAATCCCTCTGCTCCGCATCTGATCTGGCCTAACAAGGGTCATCAGGCCAGTCGACGCAGCCTATCCTTCCGCCATGGAAGGTGCCGATCAGGACGTTATGATGGGAGGGGATGACAGGCCATCAAATCACTTGACAACGCCAAATGGCGTTGACGGAGTTGCCGGCGTAGACCTTAAGAATGAGGACCCGACGCCTTCTGACGAGGATGAAGAGGACTACGAAGAGTATGAGGAGGATGCGGAAGCTCAGCAGGTCGTTAACCAGCTGCGCAGACGAGGTCTGCTCCCTACGGCATGTTGCTACGACGACAGGATGAAACTCCACGTCAATGCCGACTTTGGGACTACACCTCATCACCCAGAAGATCCACGCCGCATAGAAGAGATCTTCAAGGCGTTCAAAAGAGCCGGCCTGGTCTATACCGGCCCAGAGGCCAACGTGGCCCGGGTACTGCGAGATACCCCGACGAAATACATGTGGCGGATCGGAGCCCGAGAAGCCACGAAGGAAGAGATTTTGACAACTCACACGCCGTTGCATTATCACTGGGTCGAGAAGTTATCTACCATGGACTACGCGACACTTCGAGAGACAAGTAGACAATACGACCAGGGTCGAGCGTCGCTCTATGTCGGGAGTCTGACATTTACTGCAGCTCTGTTGTCCTGCGGTGGCGCCATTGACACTTGCAAACATGTCGTCGAAGGCAACGTCAAGAATGCGTTTGCAGTCATCAGACCGCCCGGTCATCATGCCGAATACGACCAGCCACTCGGATTCTGCTTTTTCAACAACGTACCCGTCGCCGTCAAGATCTGCCAGCAGGAGTATCCCAAAGATTGTCGCAAGGTTCTTATCTTGGACTGGGATGTGCATCACGGCAACGGAATCCAGAACATCTTCTACGATGACCCCAATGTTCTGTACATTTCTTTACACGTCTATCAAAACGGAGTGTTCTATCCCGGCAAGCCTGACAACCAAGACATTCCGGACGGTGGTCTGGAGCAATGCGGCACTGGGCCCGGCCTAGGCAAAAACATCAACATTGGGTGGCATGATCAAGGAATGGGCGACGGAGAGTACATGGCCGCATTTCAAAAGATCATCATGCCCATCGCCAAGGAGTTCAACCCAGATTTGGTTGTCATCTCTGCTGGATTTGATGCTGCCGCTGGCGACGAGCTTGGCGGCTGCTTCGTGACGCCAACTTGCTATGCCCACATGACGCACATGCTCATGTCGCTAGCGGATGGTAAGGTCGCCGTCTGCTTGGAGGGAGGCTACAATTTGCAGGCTATATCGACCTCAGCCGTGGCCGTTGCCCGCACGCTTATGGGAGAACCGCCACCGAAGATGGATATACCCATGCTCAACAAGGATGCGGCCAGGGTCCTCGCCAAAGTTCAAAGCTACCAGGCGCCGTACTGGGAGTGTATGAGACCGGGAATCGTTCCTGTGCCTGAGATACAGGATCTCAATGCGACTAGATTGCATGACCACATTCGACTCGGCCAACGTCAAGACCTCTCGCAAAGACACCAGATGATTCCACTATTCATCCAAAGGGATCTCCTCTTCAAGTCATACGAAAATCAGGTACTGGTGACACCTGACATTCAATCTGCTCGTCGGATTCTCATCATCATTCACGACCCGCCAGAGCTACTCGCACAACCTGACGCCATCGATCGTCATATCGAGCCTCATAATGCCTGGATTGTCGATAGTGTCGCCCAGTACATCGACTGGGCTGTCGGCGAAGACATTGCGGTCATGGATGTCAACGTTCCCAGCAAGGTTGTCAGAGACGAAGACATGGATCCGTATAGCCCCCGAACAGCAGATAAGGACTTGCTTGTCGAGCTTCAGGAACTGGTGAACTATTTGTGGGACAACTACATTCAGCTCTACGAAGATGCCGACGACATACTTCTAATGGGTGTTGGCAGGTCTTATAATGGAGTTAGGGCGCTTCTTACAGGCCGAGGTACGTGAAAAGATGGCAATAAACCGCTGAAATTCACTGACACTGTTCACGCAGACTGCAAGGCGCGCATTGCCGGAGTCGCTAGCTTCGTCGAGGGCATGCTGCGTCCTGTCAAGTCCGATGTCGACAACGATCTATCTACGTGGTACAAAGAACACTCGCAGATTTTCGTCTCCAATAACCACCCGTGCTGGAGCAGCGAAGACACGCTGCGCAGAGTGACCAAGCGTCGCTTTGGCACCGTGATTCGCAGCGAGACGAACGGCATCAATAAGATGATGCAAACGCATGCTGCGCAGGTCCAGAAGTGGATGCTGGAGAAGCTGGCAGCTCGTCAAGCGGGAGACACCACGGAAGACGAGAAGATGACTTGAGGTATGGGATGGGGGATGCCCCAGACAGACAATTGGGGCGCACTTCTCAGAAGAGGAGCTCAAAGCCCGGGAGAGTCGCGATGGTGGAGGCTGGTCCAATCCTCTCGAAAGAGATGGCGAGCACTAGAGAAGGCATCACTCGATACATGGAATACCGAAGTTTTCAGGGTGGAAGAGCAAACGATGTGTGAGCATGCAGAGGTGCTTACCTAGATTTTGCGAGCGCGAGAACATGGTGGACAATGCAGATCTTCTGTTGTCAATAAATTATGCCGTAAGACAGAACACACTTTTCTTCGCAACGAAATAGCCATGAACCACAACAATGTCCGTCAGGTTGTCTAATGCACTTGAGGTATCGATTTGCTTGAATGAATTAGGTGGTGTCAGCCACCTTACCTAGGAGGTAGGTGTAGGCACCTTCCTAGGGTTGTTGTGGGTCCAGCCTGAAGTGCCCAATTGGCCCCGTCCTACCTTATCTTATCCGGCACCGGGAAGATGGATAACGCCGCGCACTGAGCGTCTGAAGTGGGAACCTCCATTTACAATTTTCAGGGGCCACTCCAATCTGCTGCACGCAACCCTGCTCCATCAGACGTTGGCGTCGGCGCATACCTTACCTTACCTTAGCTGACCCTCTCAACACCGCATCGCGCGTATCACGACACATCTTGACTCCTCCACTCCACGAAGAAGTTGAGTTGCTTCGGCTGTCTTTACCATGGATCGTGATCGGAGAAGCAGGTGAGTCGCATTGATTTGATCCCCGCAACGTCCACCGCGTCAACCCTCGCAGTCGGACTGAGCCCAGCTTCCCCTCGCCAGTTTCGTCTATTCCAATTCTCGCTTTTCGAAGTGCACCTGTAGGCACATGCCGTGTCGCGAGTCGCGATTCAACAGAATCGGCCGCGCATCATTCCCCCTTCCGTCCTGCCATCATTATAGCCCTTCGAATTGTCAAACGCACACCGCGTGACAAATAGCGAAGGGTCGTGAGTCTTTCAGCCTCGTCCATTGCCCGTCACGAACCATCTTCTATGACACCACCGATTTAAATCTCGATGCGCAGATTTGCTGACGAATGGGGAACAGGTATGAGGATGGCGAGGTCACTAGGTATGGCGCTGGCGAGTCCTGGAGACCCTTCCCTAGAGGAGAACGGGGAGGAGATCGCTCGCCCCGACGGGCTCGAAGCCCCCTTCGAGACCGTGACAGAGATCGAGACCGCGACCGCGATCGTGACAGAGATCGAGAGCGAGACCGTGACAGAGACCGCGACAGAGATCGAGATCGAGAAAGGGACAGGGACCGAGACAGAGATCGCGACAGGGACCGCGATAGAGAGCGTGCCCGTACACCACCACCCTTGACTTCCGACAGCTATGTCCCTGGTCGATCCCCGCGCCGCCGGTCTCGTAGTGCCGACCGCTACCGAAGGGACCGATCGCGGGACAGAGATACACGACCGCAAAGCGATACCTGGCGGAGGCGTGACCGGACTCGCAGCCCTGTGAGACGCCCCTCGCCGAGACGTAGCCCGTCGAGGCGACGCAGTCCCATAGGTAGATCGCCTGCCATAAGAGATGAGAGGAGCGACCGTGCCAGGTCCCCGCGTCGCGACAACAGAGACAGAGACAGAGAGCGCGACAGGGACAGGGAGAGGGAGAGGGAGAGAGAAAGGGACATGGACCGGCGGGACGACAGGTACCGTTCGTTGCCCCCTTTTGCACAGAGCCCGATCTCATCCTTTCCAATTAGGAGAAGGTCGCGTTCTCCATACGGTGGCCGCGACAGGGCGCACCGCGACCGGACGCCGCCCAGGAGGTCGCCGCCGCCACCCGCGCCTCGAGGCAGCTACAGGCCCCGGTCTCGTAGTACGAGCCGGCGCGGTGGCGAGAGATATCTAGGATCTTCATACAGACGGGCGTCGCCGCCCCGAGATTCTGGCATCTCGTCAGCCATCACGTCTCGATCAGCTTCAGGCAAGTCGTCACCGCATCCTCCTTCCACCCGAGCACGTTCGCGGCCACAATCGAGGGAGCGGGAGCAGCGGGAGCAGCGGGAGCGAGAGCGAGAGCGGGAACCCACACCTCCCCTTCAGACCGGTGCTTCCGCCACAGCATCGTCGTCGTCTTCATCCGCGACGACGCGAGAAGCACCAACCTCGAAGCCTACCGCCGCCGCCGCCGTTACCCCCCAAGAACCGGCTTCCACGCCGGTGGCCAAGACACCACCTCGAGGCCCTGCCGCTCTCCGTGCTCCTCCAACCGGCCCTGCCGCGACCCGAAACTTCTCTGCGCCCGCCGGCTCACCAGCTGTTCAGCCACCTAGACACCCGCAGACCCCGAGCGTGCCGCCGCCCCCCTCGCGTGCAGACGCCGTCAGCCCCACAATCCCCCCAGCCGGGCCCCGAGGCTACGTAGCCCCGGCGCGGGGCGGCGGGTACAACGCCCGCGGCGGAGGAGGACGGGGCTCCTGGTCGGCGGCGCCGCCCCGTCAGGCTCCCGTGCCCACGACATCCCCCTCCGCCATCAGCAACGGACCATCCGCAATCCCAACCGGTCCACGCGCCAACCCCTCCAGCGCCGCACCAGCAAACCCCTCGACAGCTCCCAAGGCCTTCAATCCACCCACGGGGCCCTCGTCACAGCATGGTACTCAAGGCCAGCGTCTCACCCTCGCGCAGAGCATGCTCGCCACCCTCCCGCCCATCATCCCGGGTGGCAAGATCGACCCGTCCCTGCTGCCGACAACCACTGGCATCACGAGGGAAGTCGAGCCTCACTACAAGAAACTCAAGGCGGAAGAGGAAAAGGCGCGTGCGGAGCTCGATGTCAAGCAAGACAAGCTCCGGCAGAGCCTCCAGGTATGGGACAAGCTCGAGATGGAGTCCAAGGCGTGGAAGACTAGGGTGGACCTCAGCGAGCAGAGTCTCAAGAGTCTGGCCGGCGAAGGCTTGGGGGGCGCCGCTTTCTGAGGGGATTTGGTACGTCGGTGGTCGATACGAAAAAGGGATGGGTCAACTAATTCCATTCACGATCTGGGGTTTCTGTTTGTGGAACGACTGTAAGAGCGGCGATGACGATGATGTACTACTATCAACGGCGGCGGCGGCATCAGCCCCCGTCCGTGCGCGTGTACGAATTGAGTGAGAACATTTTCGGTAGACTTAGACTCTAGGCCTGCTTCATTCTGGACGATACCCATTGAAAGGTTGTAATAGACTGCAGATTTGGGCTTCATGACACGAGCAGACGCACAAAGCTCATCGTCCACGACCGGCTCACCATGCCCTCCCGTGAGTGCTTGGTATGATCATACACCAGCCAGGGTGAAGACGTGATGCCGGTATTGCGCAGCTTATTTTTATTTTCGGGGCGAAGCCTAGCTACCGTGGTATTCCGTGACCTGTACCTATTCCTGATTTTTCTAAACTGTCATGACCGTCCAGGCGAATGAGTCCCTCTTAGCCTAACCATCGTTCCAGAGTTACTCATGAGTCCCGCCAACGCCCAACATACCACAATAGTGAGAGTATAAAAGCAACTGTTAACATCACGTAATCTCATACGCAGTGGCACTTTCAGACCTGGATACGTCTGCGCCAGCCACGGCGATATGCATACTTCTTCAACTGACGGGGAGCGGACGGACGGCTAGTCCTACTCAAAATCCACGTCACCGTCCCACTCTTCGTCGGTCTCAAAGTCCTGCTCGTTATTGAGGAAATCGTCCATGCTGTACTGGTGCTCCCTTGGCTTCTGATTGTCGATGTTGATATCGACGATCGTACAGAGACCCTGGATGAACGTAATGTCCGATTTGGCGGCGTCTCCCGACTGCGTATTGATACCCTGCTCCAAGTCGTCTCCAAATGCGTCTTGCGCAGACTCCTCCATGTCGACGTCGTCATCCGAATCAAATTCATCGCTGTCTGGCTCGCGATACGATTTCGGCATTCGCTTCTGGCCCCGAAGCTCACGCGACGTGCTGCTGGCACGCGATGACGGACCGGACGCATGTGGAACAATGCGGCTGCTGCGGCGAGTTGGTTCCACCGGAACCTTCTTGGACTTCCGCTTCACTACTGCATCTTGAGCAGGCTCTGTCGGGCGTGGTTTGCGCAGCGTGAAGTGCGGTTCTGGGTCTGCTGCCTGTCGGAGAAAGACGCCCTCGAGCTTCTCCTGCCAGGACTTGCGAAATCCACTGCGAGACCGCCAGGGAATGTCCAGCATTGCTTTGATCGACAAGTGTCGGAGCATGGGTAAAACTGAGGCACTGTCGATAAACGACTGGAGGAAGACCTCGGCGGCCTCGATATCCCATTGTCGAAGGTTCTCCAAGTGAACAACCTCAAGAGTCGACGGCCAGTTAGGAACCTGCTCCGGGAGCAAGAGATGATCGTAAAAAGGGTCATTGTCATCGACAGTCTCCAAGAGACTGAAGTATTTGAAGTTTGCGCGCAGCTCTCTCAGGTGCGGGCAAGCGGTGGCCAATATTGTGAGGAAACCCAAGTTGAGCGATCGGTTGTGGTGGAGAACCAGTGCCTCTAGTTGATGGCCATCCGAGATCAAGAAGGATCCGAGATTATCGGCGGTGACTTCTGCGCAGTTGACCAGCTCAAGACGTTTCAGCCTTGTGGGAAGCAGAGGAAACAGTGCAGTGCACATGATTGTGGAAGATTCGAAAACCAGATGCTCAAGATTCTCCAATGCCGACAGAGATTCTGCGATCAAGTTCACGGATCTCTCGTCTTCCGCCAGTAGTTCCGGGTCGGCTCCTGGGTCCTTCTCGAGCCTGATCGACGGCAGCTGGTAGTTGATTAGCTTGATCTTACGGAGGGAAGCGAAACTCGGCATCTGATGGATTTGCTTCATTCTCGCGAGGCTGCCCTCCCAGTTCTTGTCCATGAGTCTCGAGCTCCATTGCCAACTTCGAAGGCGCGTTATGTTTCTTTTGTCTCCTGCCTCACTGTTCGCAGCAGGCGATACCTCAAAAGCTTGCCAGAGGTCGGAAGGATAGATCCATTTAATCGGTTCCTTCAACAAACGATAGGGGGCTTGATCATAACCATGCAGCAGGAGTACTTCGGATAGGCGGGGCAGATTCTGCATCATCTTGGTTGGCGACGCAAAGCCCTGTAGAGACACGAGCCGAACATCGATGTGGAGTATCTCGATTTTGGCTCTGTAGTTGACCATAGTCGTTGAGGGTTCCTGCTCTAGCAACTCAACGAGTCCTTGCGCTTTTGCTTCGTCCTTCACAGGCGGGCGTCTGTACAGCACCGTCAGGGCCGGATCTGCGAAATCCCGGCATACTCGAGCTGTTCGAAGAAGCCAGTTGACGTCCAGAACATCTTGTTCGTCGCCAGCAACGGCAGCATATCGAAACACCTGAACCCAGATGCCATGTTCCATACGAGGATCTAACCAGTTGGGAATGACGACATCCTCGATCTTCGCAACAGTAGCGTCTGCCTTCTTAAGTGCCGGTCGCCCACGTCGCGGCTTGGATACTGGGGACTTGGCTGTGCTTTTCTTCACAACGAAGTCATCACCAGACTCTTCTTCATCAGTTCCGTCTGACGAACTGTCGTCGTCGGCGATCGACCTTGTAACTTTGGGTGGACGACCCCGCTTCTTTTTTGGCTTCGTAGAAACGCGACCGGAAGTGACTCGGTGCAGGACAGCATTGGCGTCTTTTTTGGTTTTGGCGGTTGCGCGGCTCGTCCTGGATTTTGATGTGCCGGAAGCGCTCACCGAGGTGGTTGCTCGCGCGCTGCTGCGCCGGGCCGGACGCATCTTTGGAGGGGATTCCTCGAAATCCCCATCGCTGTCTTCATCGATTGATGATGATTCATCTTCGGAACTTTGTGTGCGCAATTGCGACTGAGTCCGAGATCGAGCGCTCGACCGGGTGTTGGGGGGAGATTCGTGAACATCCTTTGCGGAGTCAAGACCCACTCGAGCTTTGGTCACTCGCATTTGCGAAGAAATGGACGACGAACTGCTGGTATTGCGGGGGGGATTGCGACGAGAATCGGAGGATCCAGAAGTTGCTGCGCCCTTGCCAGCAGCGGTCGAGCGCCTTGAAGCCATGTCGCAAGGATGCAATGGCGTTCTGAATCGCAGGGATGCACTTGTTAGTTGGAACTGAGGTTGGCAACGAGCGAAACGATCAGAAACAAGGCTCAATACCTTGACTTACGTCGAGTCGCGCGACGGAACAGAGACAAACACACACACTAGTTCGCTGAGGTGAAGGTGGCCAATGGTGCTGCGTGGCTGGCTCTCACTCTGCAATCCAAAGCCAACCCTGTCGTCTGTAGTAACTGCGGTCGACTTTGAATATGGGAGGGGACTTTCCCGTGGGAAGAGATGAAGCCGAAAAAACCAGACTGCAGGATACTGGCCTGAGAGGCGATCACGGTGAATAACAGACCTAGCGCATAGCGGTCCGGGTTTGATGGCTATGACGTTTGCGACAATCGGGATGCGCCGGTCATTCGGAGTGCCGAAGATGCCAAATGAGCGCGCGAAAGCACATGGGGGATCGCCCGATGAAGAAATTCGTGTGCAATTGCCGCAGCAAGTGCGCTGGTTCGGGAGGAGGTGTATGGAAGAAATCAAGGTTTAGGCAGAGGGTGAGTCTGAGAGGAAGGTTCACTGTGACTTCTGCGAGAGAGTTGAGTTGGAGTCGGATACGGTGGGGCAGGCGCGCGCAACTTCCAGATTGCACCAAGAGCCAGAGGAGCTTGTCAGCCTCGCACTAGCGCGCTGCATTCTCAAGGCTGCATACTGCCTACCTAGGCCTCAGGCGCTTCCCTGTGGATGCTCCACAAACATGTGGTCCGTGCACACAGGGTCCAAAATCGGCCGGGCTTGGGCCGTAGGCGGTAGTGCTCGTCGTCCGGATAGCTTCTGCGTGTTTTCCCTGGTTTCTCAGATGGCAGAAACGCATCCAAGATGCGGGCTGGTAGGAGGCGCAAAGGGCTCCCATTCTTGGGACGTGGTGAGGCCTGAGCGGATACGATATGTCTTCTCACGCGGGGGTTCTGGATAAACGAATGGGTCCAGCCACCAACTCCCGAGGAGGTGCCAGACGGTGGTCGCTGGATCTCCAGCAGAGCATGTTGAAGGGAAAGTTGGCCTAAAGAGAGCAAACATGATGAAATTTCAAGACGGAGACCGGAAGGCACCCACAACCCCGGTTCGAGCTGGCAGTTGTAGGGTGCCAGCGTCGGCCCCTAGGCAAGCCCCCACTTATATACATTCGCAGCCAATCATACGGTCCGAACAACGCAGACTTCCCCATATCCCCTGCCTGCAAGAGCGGCCTACGGATACAGTGACAATGGGTGAGTCCTGCCCCCGAAATTCAATTGTTCCTGGGGGACTGTTTGTCCCACGTCTCCTTGGTCATCGACGACGCGCTTTTGGCTTCCACACGTCTACGTCTCGCATCGACTCTCCTTGCCCGGAGCGCCACTATTCCCACTGGTCCTTGCCAAAAGACCTAGCCCTCTTTCTTGACTGGACTCAAGCCCACTTCTTCTAGCTCCCAACCGCTTGGCCTCTGTCACGCCTTCATATCCGTCAAAGCGGCCACTTGGGTTTTGTTTCCCCGTCTCAGGCACAATCGCGAGTCGCGTTCTGCCAGGCTCCACTCCGTCCTCTTGGCCCTGCGCCGTCGCATTGCTCATCACAACGCCTCTCACACTCAACGATTCTCCCGTCTTTGCGCAACGCCGAAAAAAATTCTGAGCCACAAAAACGGCACAGCAGTCGCAAGCAAGCACGCCAACGGGAAACGAGAGTGCGCCCACCCTGCCATGACACCTTAGTCTCGAGCTTCCTACCTTCAATGAGCACTGGCTCAAAAGCAACGACTGCTCCGGCTCACCCCGTCAAAGTGGGCTCGACGAAGTAAGGGGCGTCACTGGACCGCGTCTGCCACAAGACAGACTGAAGCTGCCGGGTTCACTCTTCCTTAACCTTTCTGGCGCATCAGGCGGGACTCAACCTCTATAAACGGCTTGTGGTCCCCCTCCTCCAGCTATGACGGTTCACTCGCGGCGCCAGCGCAGTACCCCTTTTCTCCAGAGGAACATCTTGCAAGGTATGGGAAACTCGCAGTCCTCGGCTCAGAAGGCCGCCGCTGCCCCAGATGCTCCCAACGACAGCGCCGAGAAGCGCGCCGCGAAGCGTCGTCGCCTTGATGCCAGCAAGACTCCCGCCCATATCCTAGAAGACCAGCTCTTCCACGCAAGAGAGGTTGGCGATATGCAGCACAGCCTGTGCGTTCAAGTTCACAGAATATCCCACAAGGAATCGAAGCGCATCAGCGCCGCCTCCCTCGAGGATGCCGTGAAGGCCCAGGCCCGCTGCAGGGTCAGGCTTGCGCACATGTCCAAGAACGGCGAGACCACCCTGTACTGCAACAGCCAGATGTGCGAGATCAAGTCGTTCAAGGATCCCGGCGGCCCCTTGCGCATGGCGCGCATATACCTGCCGCGCCCTTTTTATATCCCCGAGCACAATATGCGTGTCAACCGCGAAGACAACGGCTCTTTTGATTTGGCCGATGTGTACCGTCTGTCCATCGAACTGGAAGCGGCTGGCCCGACTTATTGGCCACCCATCATTCTCAGCCCTTCCGGCGACGAGATGGGTCGCTCTCAGAAGGCGGAGGCCCTGCACTGGGTCTTCCATGCGGCCACATCTGACTTGTTCTCGAGGAAACCGACTCCGGTAAATCTCAAGGTAGAAAAGGCTCCAGGCGTTCTCTCGGCAACCGATCACCTGATTGAGATAGACGCGACGTGGGCGACAGCTTTTGAGGCAACCGCCATAAGGCCGTTGGAGGATGGTGTCAAGCCGTCCATCACTGTTCAGCCAGATGTCATGGACGATGACGGTCTTCCTCCGCTTCCGTCGCATTTCGGCAGCCCACCCGGAACCCCCTCCAGGGGTGTGAAGAGCAATCTCGGAACTCCCGTGAAGGGCTTGAAGAATGGCCTTGTAAACGGGGACGTTCACGATGACGACGAAGCTGAGGAGGAACTCACTCCAAACCGATCTCTCCGGGTGCGCGGCGCCACTAAGAATTACAACCTGAAGGTTCTGAGTGACAAGGCCCAAGGCAAAGAAAGAAAGCGAAGAAAACGCCGAAACACTAACGCGATCGAAGAAGGAAGTGTTACCTACCGCATACCCGGCGAACTGGTTAACCTGGATTCTTTCCGTTGTATAACGTGTGGAATATCGCATAGTGCTCTTCCGCAGCTACAGGCGCATCTCATTACCCAACATGCCGAGTACGAATTCAAACCACAGCCCACTGCTCGAGGCGTTGAGTTCGATGTCAAGCACCGCTACGAGCTCTATTCCTTTGGCTTAGAAGGAGGAGGCTCTTTCGCTCTTCGTCGGCCAACCAAGGTGTTCGACTTGGATCAGTTTGCCGATGGCAACATATCCCTCTTGACTTCACGGTTCGGGCCAGAAGATAAGACCGCCCCAACTGTCCGGCCACCAGGTCGAGGTAGACCGCCAGTAGCCAAGCCCCCTACGGTGCGTTTTGTCTTTGCGAGCCCTGCCTGGTCCTTGCTAACAGTAAATAGACGCAAACCAAACTTCTCATCCCAGACATCAAACAGACACTGTATGATCCCATCACTCGGGCCACCTTAGAACCAGGAACCGAGTATAAGAAACCAGAACCCAGCGACCAGTGGCTGATCCAGTGGCACCGGGATGCCTTGGCGGACTTCTCAGACGTCCCACCAGATGAGAGGGAATACATGCAGGAATGGGACAAGTTCATGCTCACCAAGCGCATCTCCTCCAATGTCTATTTCCCGCGCGCCTGGCTGAGCTTCGTCCAGCTAAAAGCGGAATGGCTCCTTTCGTCTCAATCCCGTATGGTGGAATTTGGAAAGCATTTCACATACCTCCTCGCAAGGAGCAGCCTCGACCATGCTACGGTTGAAGAGGCTCTCGAGCACATTGCAGCCTGCAGGGCGAAGCTCGGCATCAAGAACGGCGACCACCCGACACCAGTGACGAAAGAGTCCCCTTTGGGACCCCACATACGCAAGAGCGCAGGTGGCTGTCAGGTCTGCGGACTGACCGTCTTGGGGCCACGGCTGCTGTTGTGCGCCAACCCGGTAAGTAGTGTCTTCACAACGTGTTGCTGCAAACATGACTGACGCTATGAACCAGCAATGCGCGAAGCGACTCTACCATTCGGACTGCATCAGCGAGAACGCGAAAATGAGCGTCAGTGACCCTGATTGGGTCTGTAACCAGTGCTTCGATAAGCCCGCAGCGAAGCGGACTTAGGTAGTCCAACCCTCCAAGGGCAAGCGTAGACTGGCACAGAAGAAGCGTATTTTCCGGGGCGGTTGAGCTGGGGACGCACCATGTTTCTTTCCTTGCAAGCGGACTCATCTGCGAAGGCGTCACTAGAATCAGAAAGCTTAGAGACACACACCAGACATATGACCCTTAATATGAATGCACTCACACAATCCACACGTGTTCCTGGGGAAACTCCTTGGCTTCCTAAGGAGTGACATTGACACGTAGATTTTGTCTCACTGTAAGTGGCTCAGGATCTGACTGTGGGGAGGGGGAAGTAAAAACTCTTGACTTGAAGTTTATGTATGCCAGCCCAGGCGCCGTTACCTATCGCACATCAAAACATCACCAGGCCCGTCTCGAAAGTATACCATTACACATCGCCAGAGCCGCCCAGCTTTAGAACCTGTACTTGCTCTCTTTCTTCTCCTTGTTGCGCTTCTCGTCAACCTTTTGCCGCTTCCTCGACTCTTGCGCAATCATCTCCGACAGATCCTCCTCATACGCCCACCTGGCGCCCAGGCCATCCTCGCGCTTACCCTCCTCGAAGCGCCTGCGCACCTCGTCCTTGCTGAGCCCGTCATTCTGCTGCAGCGAGTCCACGTCGATAGCGACGTCGACATCGCCGGGCTTCTTGCGCTTGCGCGTGTCGTCTTCTTGTCCGAGCACCGGCACGTTGGCCTTGTTGCCCTTGAGATCGTACACCCTGTCGCTGCCGAAGAAGCCCTCGGCGCGTTGCTGGCGCTCGGGAATGACCTGGTAAGCGGAGCGTGGGTGCGAGCTTTCTTCGGTATCGAAGCCGCGCCGCTGCTTCCGCAGGTCCATCTCGCCCGCCACCGACGTCTCAACGCCGTGGCCTGGGTAGTCTGTCGGTACGGAGGACACCATGCCGCCGGACGTCTCAATTCCGCTCGGCGTCTGCAGGCCGCCTTGAGCATTCTCGTCATCCTCGTCCTCGTCCTCTTCGGACTCTTCCTCTGATTCTTCCTCCTCGGACTCCTCGTCGCGGGCTTGCAGCTCACCCCATAGAGTTTTCTCCACAGGCTCGCCGCCACCCACAGGCTGTGCAACTTGTTGCTGCGCGGGAGCACCGGGCTGGTTTGTGAGTCCAAAGACGTCACCGCCGTAGAGCGGGCGGTTGAATTCGTCGACTGGGGGCTTACCCCAGCCGCCAGGGTGGAAACCCCAAGAGCCACCTGGCGGCGGTGGCGCGTTGAGTCCAGGGATCTTAAGAGTGGGATATGAAGGGGGAGGACCAAAGCGCTGTTGGTTGATGAGCCATGGTGGAGGAGCACCCGGGGGCATGCCAAGCGCCTCCTTTGTTGCCTCGCTGAGCTCGCCCGGTCTGAAGTGCTGGAAGTCAACCTCGCTCTCCTTGCCCTCGTAGTAAACTTCACCAAAGCGCGTGAGCTCTGGCTTGGTCTGAAAGCGGAAGAATGCGTCGTAGAGCTTCTGGTAGTCTATGTCCAGCTTGCCCATCTTGGGGGCAACACGCTCACGCTGCTTCTGCTTCAGAGATTGCTGTTCCTGCTTTTCGAGGACGGCATCGCGCATCTCCGTAATGCCCGTCTCGGCGATAAACTTGGGTAGCCGGAAAGGCGGCTTCTCAATACCTCGCTTCGAAGAAAGATACTCTCTCTTGAGCTGCCAGTGTCCGGGTACGGGCACGACATTCCGTTGCGCCTTGATCTGCACCAAAAGGCGAGGATCTGACGAAGAGACATCTTGCCATTCCACGACGTCGGGTATTTTGACCAGCGCCTTGAGCTCGGCAATGGACAACTTATTGAGTTGCTTCCGCTTCTTCTTGGACAGCTTCGTCTGCCCCGTAGCCTCCTCATCCTCGCTGGGAATGTCGTCCTGGTCCCAGATGACCTCGCCCTGGTTCCCAGCATTGGCCTCTTTTGCAACCTCGTCTTCCTCTAACGAACCAAACTTTTGGAAAATATCTTTGTACATCGCAAACGCCTCATCGTCGGGATTAAAGCTTTCGGCCGGGCCGTCAGCTTCGGCTTTGGCGTCGGCATCGGGGGTCTTTTTGACCTCGAGATCATCGGCAGGCTTTTCCTGGGGCTCGACACCGTCCTCGTGCTTCTGCTCTTCGTTGGTATCGGCGGGTTTCTCAGCGACCTGTTCGGTGTCAGTCTCACGTGCAGTACATGTGGATTCGGCGGTGGCTCGCACCTCTGCCTGGGCTTTCTTCTGTTCCTTCTTCTTTGCCCTTCGCATCTGGTTCTTGGTCATCTTTGGGGCCGCCATTTTGAATCGAGTTGCGCCGCGGTGCTGAACGACTTGGGTGCAGCTTGGGTTACGACGTAGGCGAGGGTCACAAAGATGAGAAATCGTCTAGGGTCTCGGCGCGGTCGCATGCTTTTCTGTCGCGGAAACAAAACAAAAATCAATCGCCTGTGCGTGGCGATGGGCGAGCAAACCGAATGACAATGCGACCGGGCGGGGGTTGTCGAGGGGCGAATGGAGAGCACTTCCACTGCAGGACTGGAGGCGACTGGCGATGCGTGACAGCCGCGCCAAACTTTTGGAGGCTGAACGACAATGAGGTGGGTCTTGCTTTTCCGGTACGTACCTACCACACCTTCATGACCACAAGGTGGATGGCATGAAAATGGAGCTTAGGCTCGTCACGACCAGGGCGCGACCTCGGAGACGGCAGAACAGATAATCCCGCCGTGCTACACTACTACCAACCGAGTAGTGGGCTAAGTGGGCATTCCGTGGGGGCGTTTCTGCCCCTGGCTACGCAGGGATGGCCAGCCACTGAAATCCAGCCATTCCCAGCTGCTTACGCTGCACCGTGGTGGTTCCGATTGATTGAGATGAGGACAGCTGCCCCCAGTGCAGATACGGGAGCGACGACGTCGTAAACGTCGCCCTTCTGCACGAGCAGACGACCGGTCCTCCCTCCACCATCAGAGCGCTCATCTGACTTTCTCTCGACTCTATGCGAAGCCAGAGACAATGCTTGAATTCATCCAGTTGTAAACTTTTTTCGCGCATTATTGCCGCATCTGTCGCTCGTTTGTATTGCAACTCCAAAGTACAGGCCAACAGTCCTAATTAAAAGAGGGCTCTTTTTCGCATTATCGGTGACCTGGGTCTCTCGACACCCGACTTTGTCCCCGCCAAATTTCCCCGGGCTGTTCGCGTCATGCCTCACTCCACCACGTCCGGCTCTACGACACAAACCTCTTCAGTCCATCGATCGCAGCACTCGCCAAGACTGAACGCCGACACCAGCGCCTCTTCTTCTGCCAACGGCGGCATGGAGAAGTTTCCCGACCACATCGATTCCCACTTGACCAACGGCTCGAGGGCCACCAGCCCTGCGAGGACGAACGGCTACGCGCTCCCAGGAGCACCCGCAGGCGGCGACCGATGGCAGCCCAGGAAAGAGAGCATTCAGGGTCGCGCCGCCAGATGGGCCGCGCCGGGCCAGCCGCCGGCGACCCGGTACGGCCACGGCCGGCAGAAGAGCCTCGGTGATGCTATCCACAACATCAGGACAAGAGGCGGGAGCGTCAGCCAGAACGCCCACGAAATCGCCGATGCGCTGCGGGCCCCTGTTTCTCCCAAGCTGATTGTGAGTTCGCTTGAACGCCACGCGACCATCTTGAGCAGGTGCTGACCCCTCGCTTTCGCAGGCGCTCTGTGTCCTTTGGTACACCTCGTCGGCCCTCACCAATACGTCCTCGAAGTCCATCCTCACTGCGTTCGACAAGCCTGCGACGCTCACACTGATTCAATTCGCCTTCGTGGCGACGTATTGCATCCTCTTCGCCTGGCTGGCCAATGTATTTCCGAACCTCAAGACGACGATACCGGCACTCAAGCATGGCATCCGCTACCCTTCCCGGGATGTTATCAAGACGACCATGCCCCTCGCAGCGTTCCAAATCTTTGGGCATCTGCTGAGCTCAACAGCGACGTCCAAGATTCCCGTTTCTCTTGTCCACACAATCAAGGGTCTTTCTCCCCTCTTCACCGTCTTGGCCTACCGATTCGTCTTTAACATCCGGTACTCGGTAAACACCTACTTGTCGCTGGTGCCATTGACCCTCGGGGTCATGCTGGCATGCTCAGGCAAGCACAACAAATACAGTGGTGAATTGCTGGGTATCTTTTACGCACTCCTTGCCACCATCATCTTCGTGACGCAAAATATCTTCTCGAAGCGTCTCTTCAACGAGGCTGCGAAGGCGGAAGCCGAGGGCATGTCAGCTCGCTCTCAGAAGCTTGACAAGCTGAACTTGCTCTGCTACTCGTCGGGCATGGCATTCATATTGACAGTGCCAATCTGGTTCTGGAGCGAGGGAACTGGCATCATCCGGGACGTTCTTCACGACGGCGCAGTCGATCTGAACGAGAAGGTCGGCTCTTTTGATCACGGGCGGTTGACCATTGAGTTCATTTTCAACGGCACCTTCCATTTTGGGCAAAACATTCTCGCCTTCGTCCTACTGTCGCTGGTGTCTCCAGTAACGTACTCAGTCGCAAGTCTGATCAAGCGCGTCTTCGTCATCGTCATTGCTATCATCTGGTTCCGAAACCAGACGACCTTCCTCCAGGGAGTCGGCATTGCCTTGACTTTCGTCGGTCTCTACCTGTATGACCGCACACACGACCGGGATAAGGCGGATCGCAAGGCCAAGATGATGGAGGTCAAGCAGGAGCCTCTCCTCCCCCTGAACACCAAGGACGCCTTAAACAAGAGCCAAAATGCGCCTGTATTTGAGAGTCCCATGGTTTCCGCTGGGGCTTTCCAGTCTCTATCCAACGGACGTTCATCACACAGTGATGACGCCAAGAAGTCTGATGGGCCGAGTAGCGGTCGTTCTCGTGGCGCCAGCAACGCCGCCTGGCTGGCTCCGGGTACGAAACAGGAGGATACCTGGCGACTTGGAGACCGCCAGGCCGGCTTGTAAAGCAATTTGTCTTATTCTGTCTGATTTATAAGGACTTTTCAATGTACTATCACGATCAGCGCCAAATATGGGATGGTTCACAACGGGATGGATGAAACAACACAAAAACAAAGCTCTCTGTTCGCTGGCCCGGGTCTATGTGCAATGGAGAGGAATCTTGGTGCGGAGAATAGACTACGCCCGCGATCGCATAAGTGAGGTCACCCTCCACAACCAATGCCGGTAGACGAGGGGAGCATGACGAATGCTGGGCGAAGAGAAGGAATATATATAGATGGCTCCGGCGTTCGGATTTGACAATCTTGAAGGCGTTTGCTTTGGGATCCGAGGGGAATGCGTCCGCCGCGTTTGCGTATGATGGATTGAATCACGATCTTGGGATTCGAGGCGTCACTGTTGGCGATGCGACGGTGGACAGATACCCGCGGATGAAAAAACACGAGCGCACTTTTGTCTGGTACAAGTATCCTGTAATGTATCTTCGTAAAAAGGAGTAAAATTTCATCCAATATTTCACATTAACCCGCATGTCTATTATCATGAATTCTGCTCAGTCAACGAGCCATTCCTCTACCTCTATGCCGAGACTTCTTCCCACACCTCTGATGACGTCCCAGCCGACATTGATTCTCCATTTTCCGCCCCTGTCCATCGGGTCGCCGGCCGTGCCTACCTTCATGAGGAGCCGCAAGCTGGCGAGGGTCGAAATGGCCATGCCGACGTCTCCGTCCACCACGCTTCCATTTGCCACCCTGCTATCGCCGGCCCATTCGCTGCGTAATGAGGCAAAAATGGCGAGCATGCGCTCCAGCACGAAGGCGTGCGCGCCGAGCAATTTCCGCGAGATCTTGCGGTGCTTGCTCGGGCGGCCGCGCTTCGGCGCAACGTAACCGCCGCCGCGGCGCTTCTTCCGGCCGTGGTGATACGTCGAGAAGAGGGTCAGATCGTGGCGGGCCGCGTTGTGGGAGGCCAGGTAGGCGGCAAGCAGCAGCAGGCGTGCGGTGGTGGGCAGAAGCGTCGTCAGGTCCGCAGTGGCGGAGACACCCGTCGCTTGCTGGGCAACGGCATGCTTCGACGGCGTGCCGGGGAGGCCGTGGCCGTTGGTGGCCGTCGCCTCGGCGCCGGCTTTGACGGCGACGATGCTCGGATTCAAGAGGGTCTCATCCTGGAAATGCACGCGAGATGCGATGAGGAGCTTGGAGAACTCCCGGGGACCGTGTGTGCCCGCGAGAATGGGCGCTGTGAAGCGCGGCCAGAGGGCGTCGCAGCTGTGGCGACACGAGGGAAGAGTACGGGCGGCAGAGTGGGTGAGAGCGTCGCAGACGGCACCGCAGAAACGGGTCCAGAGGAAGTTTGTGTCTTCCTGCGTCGTGGTCGCAGTTGGCGGCGGCGGAGCGGCGGAGATGATCTTGACGAACTCCTGCTTTGTGTAATTTGGGAATTGGACGTGGGGGGAGAAGGGAGATCGGAGGAAGGAGGGGGAAGGGGCGGTGACAATGAATACGCAAGTTAGGCAAGATATCTAGACATGGCGTTAGTTTGAGTTTGGAGACGAGGAAGGGGACTGACTGACTACTTCGGACAGCCTTGCTAAAGCGGGAAGAAGAGTTGGGGGCGCGTCTCTCTGGCGGTCGATTGAGTCGAAGACCAGAACCAATCTCCAGCCCTCGGGCCGCTGGGTATACTTGAGCATTTTGCAGAGCTCAACCGTCAACTGTGCCAATGTTTCGCACTTTTTGGGCGGCGTCTCCCATTTTATTGCGTCGACCACTGCGCCCACGGTCCGCTCGAAGAGATGGCGCCCCGTAATGCATTGTATGGAGTTGACAACGGCGAACTTGAGAGAGGATTCGTCTTGAGACTCTGCAAGTGGTTGGGAAAGACTTTCCAGGAGGGACTCGACGATGGCAGACTTGCCAGTGGCTTCGGTTCCGTAAATGACGAGGTTTCGGCAGGGAGTTGCGTCTGGCTAGACAGAGTTGTGAGCTGTGGTTCACGGGAGCAATTGCACTGGAAGATTTACATGGAGGAGAGTGGCCAGAGAACGAATCTGGTGTTCGCGGCACGGGAAGCGCTCGAATAGAGGTGAGAGTAAAAGCTCCTCCGGGAGCTGGAAGAGAGACGTCATATCGATTGGACTTGTCGTCCACCTCTCGGGCTTTTGATCCGTCGCAATTGTCACGCGCGCTCGTCCGGGAGACCAGCGGGGATCGGCCGAAAAGAAGGCCGCTCCGTCGCACGCGCACCTCCGACCAGGAAGAGCCACTCACAAACGCGCAGTCATGTGACGCGAACTGCCTCCTGCGTCGGGACGGAGGATCGGCCCATCTCTAGCCGCGCGCCCACCAGCGAAGCGAAGCTCTGGCCAACAGGGCAGCCTGTGATGGACGCGGCCAAAGCGTCATCTTGGCCTGTGCCGGGCCTCCCCCACCTGAGCTGAAGCTGGGCAGTGCCCGCGGCCCCCCCTCCAAGTGTTTCCCGTCTCCAACAAAAGGTTCAAACGTGCCGAAGAAATCGGACACCAGACCAAAGGTCCGAAAATGGCGACCCAGATCAGGCAGGGCCGCAGGGGAGGGGCACAGCAGGGAGGGCGCCGCTGGTGTTTGTGTCATCCATTGGAATGGGAAAACGTCGAGGCTGCCTGCATCCAACACCCTCAGCTGCGTCAGCTTCTGATCCGTCCGTCCTTTCCTGCCACATGCTCTATGCCTGCCTTACGTACCGGCGGTACGTGAGATGAGTCGTTTGTGCCGCGTCGACTCGGACGGGCGCTCATCATAGCCATTTCTTGGCCCGTCCCCTTCCCTGTGTGGGAAGGATTCGCCCGATTTCTTACCCAACACAAAAGCAAGGCTCTGCGCCGTGCCGACGTACAGCCCCGGGTGGGGTCGATATTCCATATCAGTGTGGCAGTGAGTCTCGAGAGACACGAACGATTTGATTTCTTCCCGCGATTTGAATTCTTCGTGAGGCCTCATCCCGTTCAAAGTCGACTGGGTTGGTACTCGGCAGTTTTCAGTTGCGCCTCTCCTGGTCCAAGGTCCTTAGTCGCATGCTAGCGGCCAGCTAATCACAACGCAAAGGAGGACGTGTTTTATGGCTTCATCCGATCGCTGGGCGTCTCATTCCGTCAGCAACGTCACCCACTCACAGAACTTTGTTTCAACTCCGACGACACAGCTTCTCTCGCTGTCCCGTCCGGCCGTTGACAGACGTCCCTGAAAAAAAGAGGTCCGAGCATCTCGCAAACCTCCGACTTCACACACACCTGTTGGACGACCTTCATTGCCACTGCCGAGCTTCCTTTTTCTCCGTTCAATCCTCCAATCCTACAAATCTATCCGTCTCTCCCTCCCAGCGTCACCCCACCCCCTAAGAGGCACAAGGCTACCGTAGCCCACGGTCATCATACACTCAGCAGCAGTCCATGGGCCTCAATGACACCATGACCATACTCTCGAGTCCCGGACAAACGGTCACCGCCAGCACCACCGCAACCTCTCAACCCGACGATAAGCCGTACCACTCAAAACGCCCTCACAAGAAGTCGAGGACCGGCTGTCGCAATTGCAAGACGCGCAAGGTCAAGTGTGATGAGGCTCGCCCGACGTGCCGCAACTGCGTGCTCCGCAAGGCCGAATGCGTCTACCCCGGACCGTCCCACTCTCACGCCGACCACACCCCGGGCTCACCCTCATCAACCTCCGGCTCAACCTCATCACGGTCTCAAACCCCGGGCCACAGCGGCGATGAGGAGAACAATGCCCTGGTGCTCAAGGAGCCCCTCTTCGTCCCCGCTAATAATCGCGACGCCATCGACATGAAGCTACTGTGGTTCTACACCACCAACACCTTCACGTCTTTCGCCACGCAGGCCGGCAGGGTGAAGCGAATCGACGACATCTTGAGGATCAAAATCCCCGCACACGCCTTTGAGAGCCCATTTCTCATGGACTGCCTACTCGGCACCTCCGCCCTGCAGCTCCAGCATCTCGGGCAGGATATCGCACCCTCACGTGCCCTTCGCTACCGCGCTCGCGCATTTGAGGGTTACCGGAAAGCCATCGAAGAGGGCAAGCCAGAAACTTTCCCCGCACTCATCGCCACATCGCTACTTCTCACAGCCCTATCGTCGCAGATGTTCCGCGAAGATGGCACCAAAGACCTCTACATCATCGACTGGATGATAGTTTGGCGCGGCATCGGCCTCATTATTGACATGGCCACGCCTCAAGCCGTCTGGGAGTCGGGCATGGCCGAGCTCTTCTTCCGCCCGCCCATCGACCTCGACAAGGCCGCTCTGCACATCCCCAATAGCCTACTCTTTCTCATCTCCTCTATCCCCCGCGACGACCCGGACTTCGACGACGTGAGCACTTACTACGACACCCTCAAGTACCTCGGCTCTCTCTACTCGGAGCTCGTCCACGGCTTCGGCCCCATCATGACGCTTCGCGTCGTGACGTGGTTCACCTTCATCCCCAAAGGCTTCGTCGAGCTGGGCCGACAAAAGCGTCCGCGCGCCCTGATCATTCTCGCGCACTATCTCATGTTTATGAAGTCCGTTCAGAGCCTGTGGTGGATTGACGGGATTGCCGACCGCGAGATCGCGGGCATCGCGCGCCATCTCGGCGACGAATGGGCCGACGAGCTCGCCGCCCCGCGCCTGGCGCTGCTCTTGAACGACCGCACCGACGTCGCGCGCCTGCTGCTCAACGACCCGGAGTGGGAGTCGCCGGTCGACTACTTCAACGCCCCGACGCGGGACCCGCGCGCCGAGGCGCTCACCTGGGTCGACGACACCGGCAAGCGGTACAGGTCCATGCCCAGGAACGTCGGCGCTCTGCACCCGCCGGACCCGGCGCCGCGGGCGTGGGAGGATGGGGGGTTTCACCCGGATCCGCTGATTCTGGCTGCGCCGAACAGGAATTATGCGGATTCGGTGCTGGAAGCCATCGATATGGGGGTTCAGGATATGGATATGTCGAGGTAGGGTGGCTCTGGGCTCTACAGGCGATGGCGGTGGCGGCGTTTGGCTACAATACCCAGTCGGAATCTTTTACGGCCTACAGCGATATAAATTATAGGATGGTTATCTAGAATACTAGGCTGGCAGACCGAAACAGACAACTAGTTGCAACTTGTGCTCGATTTATAAGTTTCTGTTCCTCATGAATGCCGATGGAACCAAGAGTCTATCCATCAGAAAATGACGGTAAGAGCTTAGCGTACAAAGAATATACTTCTCATGGTTTGGGCTACTTCTTGGCCAATCTCATGCTTACCGCAAAGAGCAATCGCGAAATGTGAAATGAGGCCTACGCATGACAAGTCCGCGTCTTTCTGAGATCAGGGTGACGATAACACAGTGTGCCAATTTTACTCGCTTCAGGCATTTATTCTTTTTTTGCTATTTCCATTTTCAGGATATCTAAATTGAGGGAGAAGACACTACGGAGAGGGAGGGAAATTGAAAAGTAAACAGAAGAACAGAAAACGTGACATTATAGAGGAGAAGAATACAGAACATCTAAAGGAAAGAGAAACGTCGCCATCAGTCCTTAATTTGCAATTTCATGCGCATCTATTGCTTGGTGGTATTGTGATCATACTCGTCAGGCCAGATGCTATGTTTAAATTCCATGTGCCACATGATGCTGTTAGGGCCCAGCTTAGCACCGCAACCCGGATGACGACAAGTATACAAAACATCTCGTGTCTTTGGCACGTAGGCGACAGCATCTGGGTGCTCCTTCTTCCTGTGGTTGATGAGGTCTTTCTCCCGAGAGTAACCCTTTTTGCCGGTCTTACTGCAGCTGGGTGCCATACATGGGAACGGTGTAAAGTCGTGGGCGTCCTTCATGTGTTTCGTGTACTCCGCTTGCGTTTTAAACGGCTTGGTCCGATGCTGCTCTTTGAGACTCAATTCCTTGAAAGACTCGGCACGGTAGAACTGACAGTCACGGTGCGGGCAGACGTTCGGGACCTGGTACTTGCCGCGTCGAGAAGGGAATATGTAGCCAATTTTCCCCTCGGCTTCGAATTTGTGATACCCTCTGATGTGTTGCAGAAGATGGTCTCTTCGGCGGAAGCCGTCCTTGCCGCGGTGTTTCTTGCAGAACTGACAGGGATATTTGGGAATGCCGTCCCCTAGAGAATCAAGATGCCGGCTCAGAACGTCCAGTCGGGCAAAGCTTTTGCCGCACACACACGCAAATGGGCTATGCTGTGCCTCATTTGCATGTTGCTCAAGCTTAGCCTTACTGCCAAAATTTTGCATACACTCCACGCAAGCAAGTGAATGGTGTGTTGGGACTCGACCATGATTGTCAAGATGAGACTGACGCTCATGGACCTTACATTCGTTGGAGGTCAAAAACCGCTCTGTGCAGCCAGATGACTGACATGAAAATACCCGGTGTGCGGTCCTTGAAGCATGCCTATGTAGAAAACTCGGATGACAGACATTTTCGCCGCATTCTGCACAGCGACAAGCCGACGACAACAGCGAAGCCTCAGCAGATAAAGCACCAGCTTGTGTCAGTGGCAGAGTCAAGCGTTCGGGTGTCAATGAGATGTCGTTGCTGTCATCTCCGAGATTGCCTGGCGGTAGAGTGGTGTTCATCTCAGGGTTGCTTTGCAGTGTAAGTCACGAAATCGACCCATAGCGCCGCATTGATGTTAACTTACACAGCCGAGCGGAGTCCATGTACGGGATCTGCCGTTGCCTCTGCAAGATTATAAGGGAGCACATTGGACCTGACACCCCTTTTGTTAGCAAGTGGTAAAAAAAAAAAAGTCTCACGTCTCCGGCTGTGGTGCAGGGCCAAGACGGCCATCGGGGGCGACGTGGCCCGCGTCGTAGCCAATGGGACCGAGGAGATCCATGAAGCCCATGTCAGTGGCGTAGTTCTCGCTGTCCAGTTCGGCGAGGAACCTGTCGAAGTCGGTGGGAGTCAGGAGGTCAGACATAGTGGCGTGAGGTTCTGTGACGGGGTGTCTTGAAGCGGCGATGGAAAATCAGGCTGTGGAAAGCAGAATGATGTGGGCAGAGTCGCGGTCGAGGCGTGAAAGCTGGTAGCGTTGTGAGAGGGAACGGGCCAGGGGCATCGCCAGGCTTATCTCTTGGGAATAGCAAAGCTCTCGCTGCTTTAACGTCCACGGCCTAAGAAGGAACATGAGAGGAACAAGGTGGAATGTGTCGGTGTTGGCAGTCGGTGACAGGGATGAGAACGATGTTAAGCCAGGAGGTAGACCCATCTTCCGCCCTTTTTGTATGCGCAACGGGAAACTGACACCCTTTTTCATGCGGTTGAGAAAGTGAGGCTGTAGAGGACGGGTGGCAGGGGGATTATGCAAGAGACTGGAAGGGGGCCAAGAGACTGGAAGGGGGCTAGCCTGCCGGTAACAGTGACACAAGAAACCGAACCGAGAGAAAGTGCAACAACGTAACAAGTCATCAAGTGTATTCAAAAATCAAAACTCCAATAGAAAACATGCAAAGTCATTGCCGCCTTTTCCCAGCCTAGCCACTCGTCCAACAATGGTATCTTCATCAACAGGCTGACGAGACACTCCCTCACACCTCCATGAAGTGTTAGTACAGACTATGTACATACAGTCCACCTTTTCTTCTCTTTTCTTTTTTACTGCTCGAACAACGGTGCACCGGGGTTGCCCATGAGCACCTCAAACACCTTCTCAATCTTGTCCAGCAGGTCCTTGGCGTGGTCGGCCCACGACTCGAACGTCACAATCTCAATGGTCAGCTTGTCTCCCTGGGGGAACGCCTGGATCTTCCACTCGCGGAGCGGCTCCTGATGCGGGTAGATGGTCTCCATCCTGCTGCTCGCCGACGAGAAGCCGAGCGTCTCGACGTGCTCGACGTCCTGGTGCACCACCGTGTCGAACCAGTCGACGCTCTCGGGCCAGTCGGTGCACAGCTTGGCGATCTCCTTGAGGCCGATGCCCTCGTGCGCCGAGCTGGAGATGTGTTGTTCCTGCACGAGGTTGAGGAGGTCCAGCACCGTCCAGTCGTCCTCGAACTTGACCCGCACCGGCACGTACTGCCAGCAGGGGCCGACGACCATGTCGGCGTTGGGGAAGTCGATGTTGCGGCCGCTGACGACCTCGCCGAAGGTGACGTCCTTGGTGTCCAGGAGGCGGGCCAGGGTGAGGGCCCAGGCGGCCGTCGGCAGCGTCGCAATCGTCACGTCCTTGGATCGGGAAGAGATGTCGAAGGTGCGGTCGATGGCGTAGTGCTGCCGTTGCGTCACGGGGGTATCGGGCTTGAGGACAGAGACGGCAGAGCCCTGGAGCAGCTCCTTCCAGTAATCGATACTCTGGGGGATGTTGGACTTCACGACGTGACCAACGAAGGAGGAGAATGGCAGCGCCTTGGGGACCGGCTTGCCCTCGTGCAGGGCTGAAAGCTGGTGCAGCATCAGAGGCAGGCAGATCTCGTCGTACTGTGCGTGGGAAACGCGGAAGATCAATGCGGACTGGCCGTTGGTGCTGTGAATGTAGAACCACTTGACGAAGACGGAGCCAAGAGGCATCCGGGTCTGGACGTCGAGATTGCAGAGATGCTTCGTGAAGGTCTCGACGTCACTGTCGATCTCGTAGACTTCGACGGGCGTCTTGACGTCCTCTAGCACGACGCTCACGCAAGTGCCGTTGTGCTGTACGAACACTGAACGTAGGACCTCATTGCGCGAGACGAGTTCTTGGCAACTCTGGAACAGGCGAGGACGGTCGACATCGCTCTCAAAGTACATGGCCTCGTAACGTGCGGAGAATCGGGGGATCTCGATCGTTCCCTTGACAGCAACCTCTTGCAGCGGTCTCGCCGGGAAGGCATCCAAGATCTTCCATGTCGGGTCCGCCAGCAAGGGGCGCAGGCTCTCAGCCAAGTCGCTACCTGCGTTCTCCAGCAACTCAAACGGCACGAGTGCCTTTGCAGTCTCTCCAGAGCCCTGTGTGGGCTCAGAGTCCTGGAGAACAGTCGCCATATCGTACAATGTCCTCTTGGAGAAAACCTGGTTGACGGTCAGGGTGAGACCAGCCAACCTCGCCTCGGACACAAGCTTCATAGCACCGATGGAGTCACCGCCAAGTCTGAAGAAGCTGTCGTTGAGGCCAATATCGCTCTCGGGAAGCTTGAGAACACGGCTCCAGAGACTCCGCAGACGTCTCTGCTTGGAAGACGTGGCAGAGATGCGCTTTGTAGGGGCCTTGGGGGCAGTAGTAGGCTTCTGGACCAATTCGCTCTTCTTGCCGGCGTACTGAACAGATCCGTCAGGTCCGAATCTGGCAAGACGATCCGTCTTGTAGAATTTGGTGCCCTCCTTGTTCTCCGCCCAGGAGGGTTGATCGAGAGTGGGAAGGGCCAGCTCTGCTGTGCTGACAACCACCAACTCTCCAACGATACCCGGAGGCGCAAGGCGTCCGGATTCGCTAGAGTTGACGATCCACGCCGCCTCGGCCTCGGGGAATTCTTGCTGGACGCTCTTCAGGCTCTCCCTGCTCAAGCGAGACACCTCAGCCTGGTCTTCTTGTGTGAGGCACTTGACATCGGCCAGCGGCGTGTCGGTAAGCTGGCACATTTGTTGGGCCACCTGCGAGAACTGAGCCAGGGCCTTCTCCATCAAGGGCTTCTGAACGGTCTTGGAGTCGAAGCTGGCCATCACCAAGAAACCCTTGGGGTCTGTGGAGCACACCAGCATGAGAGCATAGGTATTGAACTTGAGAGCCTCCTCCGCTGCCTCGGCGTCACCGGCGGGGACCAGACGGTTCGCCGGGTACTTGTTGAACTCCTCTTGATCGATGCCATCGGCGCTGGGGTGGAGGACAAGACCGGTCCTAAGCTCACAGGCCTCAAGCGCGTCGGGGCTGAGGCGGCGAATGTGCTGAAGACCGGTGTGCTCGTAGGGAATCTGCTGAACTGTCTGGTCTTGAATATCTTGCAGGTAGTCGCCGACGTTAGTCTCGCCGTTGACCTGGACGCGGAAAGGTACCGTAGTAATCATCGGGCCCTCGATCTCGTCGGCGCCCCTGATGGGAGCATTGCGTCCAGTGAGAGTCTCGCCGAAGACAACATCGGGCGACGCGGTGTAGTGAGAAGCCACGTAAGCCCATGCACCGCGAATCACGGTGGCAATAGTGGTGTTGGATGCCGGCCGTCCGGTCAGAGGAACGTAGACCTCAAGCAGGGAGTCGGCTTGAGTCTGGTAGCCAGGGTATGGCAGCGCGGGGAACTGGGTGCCCGTCGCCCCCTGGAGCTGGTCACGCCAGTAGGTCTCGGCAGCGGTACGGTCCATACTGTTCAGATACTTGATGAAGTCCTTGAACTCGGCAGGACGCTGGATTTTCTCGCCGTCGAATGCCTTGTTGACCTTTTCAACAACCAGAGGCATGGACCAGCCGTCGTACAGGGCGTGGTGCATGGTCAAGACGAAGTGGACCTTGCCCGTGTCCTTCTCGGTGATGAGGGCGTATCTGACGAGGGGCTTGCCCAGATCCGTAGCTTCGTCGCGGTCCTTGACCAGGTAGCCCTGGAGGTCGTCACCAATGTGCCAGGGGATATCCTCCTTGACCACGACCTGGGCAAGGCCGCGGCCAGGAACCTGGACGATTCTGGTGCGCAGGATGGGGCAGTCCGCCGCCGCGACGTCGAATGCATTGCGGAGTTTGTCAGCGGTCTCCTGGTCGGGCAGGTCGACGACTCTCTGCGCGACGTACGCCTCCTTGACCTTGGCGGAGAGAGCCATCAGACCCTCCTGAAGGGGCGTGCAGGGGTAAATGTCCTCGACGGTAGACTCGTCGATACCGCAGAGCTTAGCGGACTCGGCGCGAGCCTCCTCAGGGGCCCATCCCTCCTCGAGGAGTGAGAAGGGCGCGATGACGGCGTCATCGTCCTTCGAGACCTTGGTCGCATTCTGGGCCATCTCTTTAAGAGTGGGGTAGTTGAAAATGCTGGCGACAGTCAAGGCAATGCCCTCTTCTCTAGCCGCCGCGACAAGCTTCATCGCGCGGAGAGAGTCACCGCCGAGAGCGAAGAAGCTGTCGTGCAGACCGATGGTGGCGTCACCACCGAGAATCTTGGCCCACACCTGCTGCAGCGCCTTCTCCATTTCTGTTTCAGGCTCACTCTTCTCGGTCGGAGCAACGCGGAGGCGGGCGACCTGCTCTCTCGTCATGGACGCTCCGAGCTCACGCAGGCGCTTGCGGTCAATCTTGCCAGAGACAAGAGACGGCATCTTGCGGAGAGGAATGTAAGCAGAGGGAACCATGTAGCGGGGAATCTCCGCGCCAAGGGCGACGTCGATCTCGGCGATGGCCTGGCTGAACTCGGGAGAGAAGATGGTGACATCCCCTTCAGCATCAGGAGACTCGACGGGCTGCTGCTCGACGACGAAGGCGACAAGTGTGGGCTCGGTGCCGCCGGGCTTGATGACTTCCGCGACAATCTTGATACCGGAAGGCATCTTGCCTCTGAGGTGGTGCTCGACCTCGGCCAGCTCGATTCTTTGGCCGCGAAGCTTGACCTGCTGGTCCTTGCGGCCGACGAAGGCAATGGCACCGGTGCCATCAGGGTCGTAGCGCACAAGATCACCAGTCTTGTAGAGGCGGCCGTGTCTTCCTCGCGCAGGACCGCCGCCAGCGAGGAGCCAGGCGGGGTCCTCGATGAAGACCTCGTCCGTCTTGGCCTTGTCGTTGAGGTATCCCAGGCCGACGACGGGACCCTCGATGAGGAGCTCGCCCACGGCGCCCACGGGCATCAGGCGCTCGTGGTTATCGGGGTCGACAATCCAGGTGAGACCTCCGGTGCCCTTGCCGATGTTGGTGGAGGCCTTGACGTTGTTGTTGATGGTACAACCGACGGTGCACTCTGACGGCCCGTAGGCGATGATGACGCTCGTGGTCTTGCTCCATGTCGAAGCATCGCCTGCGGAGACGGCCTCACCACCGAGACCCAGAACCTCGAGGGAGGGGATAATGTCCGCGTCCAGGACACGGGCGACTGAGGGCGTCATGTGGGCCATGTTGCACTTGCTGTTGCGGATGGCACCGCTAAGGTCGTTCATGCGCTCCTCGTCTGAGGGAATGCACAAGCAGCCGCCCGCGGCGTAGGTGCAGAGCATGCAGTCGATGCTGACATCAAAGGCATAAGAGGCAAAGTCGAAGCAGCGCGAGTGCGCGCGGTAGCCGACAAGGTCGCCACGAGGCACGGCGCCACTGGTGAAGTTCTCGTGAGAGATCATGACTCCCTTGGGCTTGCCAGTGCTGCCGGAGGTGAATTGGATGTACAGCGGAGAGGAGGGGGGCACGAAAGGCAGCTCAGGGGCGAGCTCGAGAGATTCCGCCTTGATGACCTCCTCTGAGGCGATGATGATGGTGCCCTCGGGCGCAATGCGCCGGCCGAGCTCGCTCTGGAGCTGGGAGGTGACGACGATGGTCGCGCCGGTCTGCTCGACGATGGTGCGCAGACGTGCCTCGGGCTGGCTGGGGTCTGTGAGGGCGAAGGCTGCGCCGGCCTTCATGACGGCCAGCAGGGCCACGGTCGTCCACCTCGACTTCTCGAAGCACATGGGAACCGTCGAGCCGACAGTGACCCCACGGTGCACCAGGTGGCGCGCAAGACGGGTAGACAGCTGATCAATCTCGCCGTATGTGAAGTTTCCGTCCCAGGACTCAACCGCTGGCCTGTCAGGGCCGTTGGCAGCGACCTCGGAGATGATATCCTGCGTGCATCTCTGGATGTTTGGCGGGAGCTCGGCATTCCACGTCCACAGCTGTTCGAGGTCCTTTGCGGTAGGACCGACTGTGTCTCCGACGAGGCGGTCGGGCTTTTCGAGGATCGTGGAGAGGATTTCGACAAACGCGTCGAGCTGGGAGATGGCCTGGCGGTATGACAAGGCAGCACGGTCCCATTGGGCCTTGATCACCATCTGCTTGTCGAGGACTGTCGCTTCGATCTGGTATGTCCACTGAAGACCGCGGATCAGCACGCTGCAGTGTTTTGGGGGAATTTTGGTGCGGATTAGAGCTATCACTGGGTGTCTACGCACGTCATGGGACCTCTTGGAAGTCGTCTTCTCATATCCGCTTTGCGCGGCGGGCGTTCCATTGTTGAAGTATAACACCGGGACCGTCTGCGCATCACCGTCCGACTCGTCCGCACCGCCGAGCTCCTTGATAGCCTGCAGGGCCTCGGCCACTGAGTTGCGGTTGTTGAAGGGCACCTCACTCAGGTTTAAACTGTTGTCGGTGACGGACGATCCGTCCTGCGTCCTGAACCCCCAGTTCACACGGCTCAGGCCGTCGTCATTGTTGCGATAGAGCACGAGCAGCCATGCGAGCAGCAGCTCGATTCTGTAAGCGGCCACGCCGCTGCTCTCTGAGCCGTCACGAGGTGCGGTCACGGCAACGGTCCTCGTTGAAGACGGGTCAACGCCGCCGTTGGTGAGGCCGTTCGGGCCGTCCGTGCGGTCAGCATCCGAAAAGGCGGTTCCGCCACCTTCGCCGTCCCGCAAATGCATCGTGTCGTGGCTTGTGCAGGTTCTTGTCCGGATCGGAGGCGGGGGAGGGGTAACGAGCGTTATGAGGCAGGATGAGGTTGGACTTGCAGCATTTCACGAGCTGACAAGAAGCCAAGAGTCTTCCCTCTGCGACGGTAGGGCGTGAAGATTTCTTGAGTTGTTTTTTTCTGCTTCTGTTTTTGTGACGAGATCAACCGGCAGGGTGGGGAGCTACCACTTTCCGCGCGAACTGCCTCTGTGAACCACAAGAGGCTCTTATGTGCAACTCTGCCTGCAGCTCGTCGGGCCGTATCCTTGCATGGACGCAGGAGAGCTTCCCGACTCTGCTAGATCGACGAACCCCACGGCCGGTACCGCGGCCGAGCTGCTGCGTCTCGCAAACCGAGCTGTGCGGCGGAGGGCCAGCGGAGAGGCTTGTGAAAGACGCAGGCGGCAGGCCAGCCCAGGGCCATCCAATTCTTGATGAAGGGTAGATGCGAGCCACAACGGCGCAACGTCCCTAATCCATGAAGCCGTCCGGGTGGGTAGGGTATGTACCGCAGTACTCGCGAACCACAAGCGGTATGTAGTCGGCGCGAACGAATGGGGCCTTAGCAAGCGGTACTATGCCACCATGGTCATGAGTGGTGATGCCACGCTAGCGAGAGCCCGTCAGATGCGAATGAATTGAGCACACCCTCGCGGTACCAATAGGGCAGGAGTTTCATGACGGGTCCCTTTGTTCAGCGCAGAAACTGCGCCATCTCATCATACGTTGAACGAGGGGGGTGTGGGTGACGATGTCGTGGGCCAATGCTACCCTGCGAGCGAGAGCGAAGCGGGAGGTGTGAGACGAGAGGTACAGGCCGGTACCTGACCGGGGTGGTTCGAAAAGCGGGTCAGAGGGGACGGATCTGATTAGGAGCGCCAAGGAGGCCGTCCGCTTGTGGGCCGGAGGCGAGGCCGGGGGGAGGCCCAGCGGCGCCGTCCGAGAGAAAATTTCTCTCTCTCGTCACCCCAGGCACACTGACAAGCCGCGCAGCGCTGGCTCGAGGACGAAAAACGCCGCTCGAGCTCGCGGATCTGATAACTTTAACGGATCATCGATGGCCAGGGTGTGTGTGTGTGTGTGTGTACCTAGGTGACCAAGACTTGCCCAGGTTGTCATTACTTCATGACTCCGGATCGATGTGGGGGGGGGGGGGGGGGGGGGGGGGGGTTGGGAGGATTGTGACGCTACTAATAGAATAGTCTCCGGGTCCAGCGCGCAACTTGCTTTCAAATTGATGTGCTCGCTCTGTGTCAGCCATTCATCACAGCCCGTAGGCCGTCAAGGCCCGGCTTCCAAGGCGCAAGGCAAAGCCGTGGGGAAGAGGCCGTGTCGTGCAAGACTGCGGCATTTCCTTGGGGACCCCCCCATGATTAGCATGAACTGCCGCGTCAACCCCGAGATATTTGGTGAAACGAGGGCTCGGCACTTTCGAGTCCACTTTCGCCTCGACGGTCGCAACTTGCGGGACGGGCGTGCTCCAGTTGATAGGGAAAAGTCTTCAAGCGCGGTTCCAGGCTAAATACTCATAGCGATCGCGCTGGCGGTCGGAGAACGAGGTGGGAGGCCGAAGTTTGCACATTCTCGTTGTTGACATCCGACATCTCGCTTGAGTGACAGACGCCTTGGAGGTTTCGCCTTCTAGAACGACGCACATCATCCTCTTGTCGATTCGAAGCGACCCTCCAACTCGGAAACCCAATCTCAGCCCAGCTTCCGCATTCATCAGTTGCACTGCAACCGCAGCGGAAAAGTCGTCCGAAAGGCACCAGGCCTCGTTGTCAGCCCTCCTTCCCTCCTCGGCGCATAGCCCATCAGACGATACGATGGGCCTTACCGTCCTACCCGCTTTAATTCCCGACATCCCCAAGGTCTACGATGCATACTTTGCAGCGTTCAAGGGATCCGCAATCCTCGATCTCCTGTTCCCATCGGGAATAGACGAGGCCTTCCGCGAGGGCCATACGAAGCACACGCTTAGCTACTGGCATACGAGCGGTTCTCAGTACACCGTCAAGTGCGTCGACTCGGAGACGGGCGATGTCGTGGGCATGGCCCTGTGGGACGTCTACCTCAAGGAGCGGACCCCGGAAGAATACAAAAATCCCGGCGTTACCTGGCTCCAGGGCGAGGAGAGGGAGAGGGCCGAGGAGTTGATCAACCCGCTTTGTGACATGAAGGCAAAGCTTTGGGGTGGCCGGAAACACGTTTGTAAGTGGAACCCGCGTCTGCCATTCCTCGTCCCTTTTTTGTCCGGTTTCCCCCCCCTGCGCGACCCCAGTTCATCCCTCGAGGGAATTTTGGGAACCCCAGCTTGCTGATGACACATGTTTTTCTCTTTCCCACGATGCAGACTGTCATGTTATTGCAGTCAAGCCTGAGCACCAAAGACGGGGCGCGGGTGCCCTTCTGACCAAATGGGGTCTTGATATGGCCGAGCTGGCGGGTTTGCCCGTTTACCTAGAGTCTTCAGAGGAGGGCTTCCCGCTGTACAAGCGCTTGGGCTTCGAGGTGCTGGACGAGAAGATTGTTCACAGGGCTGGACTGGTGGGCGCCGAGAAGGACGTCGAGATTCCTCTCATGGTCAAGATGCCATCCATCGCCAAGGGGCTCACTTTTGAGCAGTGGCGGGCTCAAGGATACCCGCCCTTGAAGTGAGGCCCTCCAATGCCATGGTGCGTAGGATAATACCAAGACGTTGTGCCATGTACCTACCCGTACTCTGTTGAGACATTTGTGATGTTCCGTACCGCGCCCGATTCGAACCTGCAAGCCACACTGAAAAGAGAAAGGCATGTGTGCCTGGATTCTTCTGTGAACCTGCATGTCTTGGCTTTGTATATTCGACAGCAGAGCGCAGCCATGCCCCTTGCTTGCATGAAGATCAGGGTGCCCGGCCGACTGAATCGAGGCGAATGCAGAATCCCAGGGTGCGCTGGAAGTGGGGGAAAGAGAGGGGAGGGGGGTGTGGCCTCGGGATGGCGTGACGAGCAGAGTGAGCGGTCGGCGTTGGTACTGGTACTTCTGGCCCCTCTGCAAGTGGGCGAGGTGGGCGATGGTGGGCAATGCAACCTGACGTCTTGGGAAGCGACGAGTCGACGACGATCCGTGGATTGGCGTGGAGTTTAGGGAAGGTCGGGGGTGAGAAGCGACTTCGGAGGGTGTGGGAGCGGAGGCACAGGCCACAGGGCGTGACGCTGGAGAAAATGTGGGAGGAGGGCGAGAGCACTGGAGGGGGCGCTGCCTCGGGCGTGAGAAAATTTTGCACACGAGAAACCGAAATGTTCCTTCCGTATCCGTAATCTTATCTGATCCAAGATTTGATTGATTAGATCAAGTCCCGAGCCTATCCGGCTAACCGACGGAGCCTTGGTGGGGTTCTAGCGCCAGAATGTGGGGTCATCTGCCCTCTGACTGGCTACTAGACTGGCACCTGGCACTGTAGCAGGTGAGGTGCGACAGGGGGCGGCGACAAGGGGCGGGAAAAGCAGCTGCAAACGCCATTCATCAATTTCATCCACCTCCAATGCACGCACACCTGTCATGGACGACCACGCTCTCACGCACCCACACGCGATCCATCGGCCTCCCACTCCCCCATCCTAGCCAGCGCTACGGGGTGGCATCAACTGAAAGGTTCACGGCCCATCGTCTCGATCTACTGGGCGGCATGAGGCCGTGTGTGCAAATCGCCAATGCGAGCGCGCTGCCATGACGCGAGTGGCTCTGTAGCCATTCGCAAGAGCCCCTCATCCCTCGAAGTGTACTCCACGGCGCGAAGCAGTTGCCAGTTCGGTCTAGGCCGGGCTGACTGCATGCATTGGCCCAGGTGAGGAACCCTGGGAGCCTTAGACGCCCAAGTTCGCAACGTCCCGTGGCGAGGCGCCGTTCTTGGGGGGCAGGGCCAGGCTTAGCCAGCCCAGTTCAGCGGGGTGGAGGCACCCTCGCTTGCTTCTCGCTGGATCCAGATGATCCCCGAAAGCCGTTCCTCGGTGCGGTGACGCAGATGCAGGGCCCTGGACAAGGGTACTGGAACCAGGCCAGTTTATTTGTCCCGAGAGGACGGCCGTGTCGTAGGAAGATCGCGGAGTCTCTGCAACTTGCCATAGACAATCTTGAAGGCGACAACGAGCGACGACGATTCTCGCTCCAGAAAAACCCTCCAGCCAGTACCCATCGCCAGCAGCCGTCCGCCCATCGACACAATGGCCGTAGAACCATCAACCACCCCGGTTTCCGAGCCTTTTGCTCCCACGCAAAAGCTGTCAATCCTCCACGGCCCTCGCGACCCTCCTCTGGTTGACCTGAGCCTGGGAGAGCTCTTGGAGCTCCAGACCTACCAGCATGGCACCAAGGAGTGCTTGGTGATTCCCTGGACCGGCGCACGATGGACGTACAACGAGCTCAACCAACAAAGCTTGCTGCTTGCGCAGGCGCTTCTGAGAATGGGCATCAAGGCAGGTGACAGAGTGGGTGTGATGGCAGGCAACTGCGAGCAGTACGCTGCCATCTTCTTCGCCGTATCGAGAATAGGCGCCATTCTCGTTATCCTTAACAACACGTACACACCGAGCGAGGCCATGTACGCAGTTCAGTTCTCAGGTAGGTCTCTGCAGTTACGTGAAACAAGCCCCAAGCTAATAGTCCCCAGAATGCAAGATCTTGTTCACCACCAAGCGGATCGGCAGACTCGACAACACGAGGTTCTTGGGCCAATTGGCGAACGAAGTTAACGGACCCAAGGTCGTCATGATCCGGGGCGACACGAGCGGCTACGAGACCTATGACGACCTCATCAAGTCCAGCTCGCGGCAGAGCCCTAGGGAACTGCACCTTGCCATGAGCAAGGTTGTTCCTCACCAAGTGTGCAACCTCCAGTTCACCAGCGGCACCACTGGTCGTCCCAAGGCTGCCATGCTCACCCATCAGTGAGTTCCTTGAGCTCCTGGGCAGCGTTCTCGTTACTGACATTGAACGCAGCAACGTCGTCAACAACGCTCGTTTCATCGGCGACCGCATGCGCCTGACACCTGACGATTGTCTCTGCTGCCCTCCCCCTCTGTTCCACTGCTTCGGCCTCGTTCTTGGTCTTCTGTCCGTCATCACGCACGGTGCCAAAATCGTCTACCCCGCGGAGGTGTTCGACACGGGGGCAACACTCAAGGCCATCCTTGAGGAGAACTGCACTGCACTCCACGGTGTGCCTGCCATGTTCGACTCCCTGTTCCAAGCGGCGCCCGACGACTTCAAGTCCTCCAAGATCCGCACCGGTATCGTGGCCGGAGCCCCCGTTCCCCGCTACCTGATGGAGCTGATGGTAAACCGCCTCGGTATGAGGGAGTTCACCAGTAGTTACGGTCTGACAGAGGCTTCTCCCACGTGCTTCAACGCTTTCACCGATGACGCATTGGGCAAGAGGCTGACGACGGTCGGTACCCTGATGCCCCACGCGTCAGCCAAGATTGTCGACAGGGACGGCAACGTGGTGCCCATGGGACAGCGAGGCGAGCTGTGCATGGCTGGCTACCAGCTGCAGGCCGGTTACTGGAATAACTCGGAGAAGACCAACGAGGTGATGGTTCGTGACTCTGCGGGCGTCTTGTGGCTGCACACCGGTGACGAGGCCGTCTTCGACGAGGACGGCTACTGCACGATCACCGGACGTTTCAAGGACATCATCATCCGAGGTAAGTCGCAGAATCTTTGGCTGCGGTAGTTAAGGCGAGCATATGCTAAAAGTCAACCTAGGCGGTGAGAACATCTACCCCCTCGAGATCGAGGAGCGCCTCATGGCCCACCCCTCCATCTCCCAAGCCATCGTGGTCGGCCTCAAGGACGAGCACTACGGCGAGGTCGTCGGCGCCTTCGTGCAACGCGCCGAGAACAGCGAGAAGCCGACGTTCCTGGAGCTCAAGGACTGGGTGCGCCAGCGTCTCGGCGGCCACAAGAGCCCCGCGCACATCTTCTGGCTCGGCGAGGACGGCGTCCCGTCGAACGTCCCCCTTACGGGCAGCGGTAAGGTGCGCAAGTTCGAGATGGCCAAGGTGGGCGATGAGCTCCTCAAGAAGAGCAAGCTGTCCGCCAAGTTGTAATTGTATGAAGCCCCTGCGCAAGGGGTTTAGATGTTTTTCGTGAGAGGCATAGAGCGATACCATACAAAAGTGCTTTTTTTTGGTTACCTACTTGGGATAGACAGAAACTCCCTAGGTCTTTGAAGATTATGTACGCAATGTTGTCGAAAAGAGTGTTGATATTTGTGGGAACACGCGGAAAGTTTATCATCATTTTGATTTGAAAGTTTGTCTGGCTCACAGCCAGATTTATCCTTGCTCTCTCTTCTCACATCAGTAATGCTTATCTTCTTGACTCAAGTCTTGGCAATGGAAGACGCGGAAGAAGTGCGGGAGAAGGACGGGTGATGGGCGCCAAGAGGCTCCATTGAGGCCAAAAAATCGCCATGCGGTCATCCATGACTCCCATTTCCGAATGAGGCAGCTAGATTTGCTGCATAGGCCGCATCGCGACTATCCTTCAGACCGTATCATGCAACACCTTGCTCTGGCCCCAGCAATTGCGCACGAAATGAATCCAGTTGTTTTGATTGTGGAATGTGATTGTCGGTGGAATAGGTTTCTTTCCCCTCCCTCGCTGCGAAGTTGAATGACCTGTTGGCTGGTGACTCACCAGCTGACCTGACGTGATTGGGTTTTTTCGCATCTCAACGGGCCTTGCATCAGAAAAAAATCGAATGGTAGCGAGGACGTTTGAAGAATCGTAATGACTATAAGAAACGAAGCGTCTCGACACAGCCAGACATTATCGCCACAAACAATCAGACTCCGAGTCGAATCATTCATCGAGGCAAAGCCCCAAGTCCAACACCAAACTTTCCATCTCACTACCACACGCAAGGAACCGAGACGCCAAAATGTCCCAAGAAACGTCCCCAACCCTGCTCGCCCTCGCCGACGCCTACCTCCACGACCCAAAATACCTCCACAACATCCTCATCCCCCAGCTAACCCACCGTCTCCGCCTCGCCTCCCTCTGGTCCATCGCCCCGTCCTCCCGCGTCCTCGACATCGGCTGCGGCCAGGGCGACTCCGCCCTCGTCCTCGCCCACGCCGTCGCCGCGACGGACCCCGCCTCCACCCCGGGCCACGTAACGGCCCTCGACCCGGCCCCCGGCGACTACGGCAGCCCCTACACCCTCGCCCAGTCCCAGTCCCACATCCTCTCCTCGGCCTACGGGCCCCGCGTCGCCTTCCACCGGTCCGACGCCCCGGCCTACCTCGCCGCCCACCCCTCCGAGACCTTCGCCTCGGCGACGCTGTGCCACTCCCTGTGGTACTTCCCCTCCCCCGCCGCCGTGTCGTCTCTGTTCCGGACCCTCCACGCCTCTGGCCAGGTGCAGAGGCTGTGCTTCGCAGAATACTCCCTGAAGGCGTCGTCCCCCGCGCAGATCCCGCACGAGCTCGCAGTCGAGGCCCAGCGCCGCTTCCACGCCCTCCGCGAGGACCGGGGCTTCTCCGTCGACCAGGCCAACGTCCGCGGCGCGGTGGCCCCGGAGGAGCTCGTCCGCCTGGCCGAGGACGCCGGCTGGACGCTGCACGAGAAGGGCGTTGTGGATACGCCCGGGTTGCTGGACGGGAAGTGGGAGGTCGGAGCTGTTCTGGACCCCAGCTGGACGGAGGACGTCAGCAAAGAGAAGTTGGGGAAGGAAGCGGAGGAGGAGCTGCTGGGGTACGTGTCCAGGATCAGGGCCGCCGTGGACGAGCTGAAGCAGAAGGGGGAGAGTGTCTCGACACTGGACGCCGCATGGGTGGTCATGCGGCATTGAGGATGTAGAGATGCTATGGTACGCTGTCTGAGTTTTTGTCGAATCCGTTTTCTGCAGATCCGCTGGACATGATGCTCGGTGATCAAACTGTACATACCTTGGGAGAAAATGATGACAATAAGGAGTATCAGGACGAAGAAGTAGACAATTGACACAATAGGACGACAGTGACGATGAAGAGATGGAGAGAACACGATTGATGATTCCGAGGCAACTTGGGGGTGTATTAAATAGAACTACTCGGAATAAAACCCTCTAGTCACAACAACAACGCGTCTACCCTATGCTCGCTCACACGACAGTCCCCTTCGTCTGCTTGACATCCTTCACCTTGATGTCCCGCCAGACGGCGGCGCAAACAATCGCCAGCGCCAAAACGACAGTGGCTCCGATGAGCATGGGTTCCATCGCGTCGCCGTAAGCTCGGTTGATGGCGTTCCGAGTTGGAGATCCTAGTCTGTACGACTTTTGTACTTTGAGACTGCCATAAATGGCGGCGAAGTTATTCTTGTCTTCATCCGGCAGGTTCTCCATGAGCTTTTCTGGGAACACGGTCTGCCAAACAGCCGCGGCGATAGTTGAGCCGATGGCACCTCCAATGCCAGAGAACATGCCTTCCATGGCTAGGACGACTGCGATGTGTTGATGGTCCACGGCGGCCATGGCGGCCATCTGCTCGCATATTACGAGCGTACCACCGGCGACGGCAACGAGAATCTCGCACATGATGACATAGCCGATATTGATGCCAGGTTGTCGGAATTGAATCATGAGGCCAACTCCAAGAATGATCAGGGGCACGCCGAAAAACAAGGCGAGCCACTTGAAACGGCCGGACCATCGGACGAGAATACCCACGACAATAGACCACAAGCAAGACCCGATGCTGTAGATGTTGCTGATGTAGCTTGACCTTGTGACGTCGAGATCGTGGACCACCTGGAGGAAAGAGGAGAAGTAGCTGTCCCAGGTAAACCAGCTAGCGAACAACACAGCAGAGAGGACGAGGGCGCCGAGGACGGTTCGGTCGGACAGCAGCTCCTAAGGCAGGAACGTCACCGGGGCAAACCTCTCCCAGACAGCGAACACTATGAGCAGCGCACTGCCGACGACGAACATGGCAATTATGGAAGGCGAGTTCCAGCCATCGGGCTGCTTGTTGTAAAGATTGAGAGGCAACAACAACAGCGCAAAACCAGCGACGACAAGGACGAGTCCAACGATGTCAAACTCCACAAAGTAGAACTTGAAAGATTCCCAGGCGGTCCTGCCGCTATCTTCCTTGTTGATGATGCCCTCCTTCTTCGCTGTAGAGTAGTTTCGAACGAACAGAAAGAAGAGCGGGAATGTGACGACGGGAGTGACAATGGCGAAGATACCGAAGCCCCAGCCCAGCCCGATGTCAGCCAGGATGCTTCTCGCGATAGGACCACCGAGCCATGTGGTGATGATGTACGGAGACGATGCGAACGCAAACATCAGGGCTCGGTTCTTGAGGGCGGACGTGTCAGCAATGAAGATGCCCATGGTGTAGGTCAGGCCGTTGTAGCTGGAGAATGATATCAGCCCCCGCTCATCCTTCCCGAGTGACCACATGGAACGTGAAGCTCAAAAAATGATCATTGTCTGTGAACTTACCCAACCCAGTAGAAAACCTGCGCCGCGGCATATGTCTGGACGTTGTTACAAATGGCCATCATCACCAGACCAGCAGTCAGGACAACCACACACAGAGCAAAGCCATGGGGCCGGCCCCAGATGTCAAGAAGCTTGGCGAGGGGCAGTTTGACAAGGCCCCCTATCAGACTGCTCATGACGCTGGTAGTTGCTGTTAACGAGTGTTCCTTGAAAGTCCCGGTTACGTGGGGCGTAAGGACGCTGGTTGTGCCTTGCTGCATGGTGTTGACGAAGTAGATGCACCACATCATGGCGTAGGCGAGGATGAGTGCTCTCCTGGACCAAGCCTTCGTCGTGGCCTCCATCTTCTGAACACCGCGCTGGGCGTTCTCTGAGATGGGTTCGAGCTCCACGTCATCGTAGGTCTTGTCGGTTTCGTCATCGTTGTCGTTCTGGGTGGTTCTCTTTGGGTATTTCATTATAAGTGAAGATGGATGTAAGAAGTAGAGATGTCGTTGCGCACAGGAGACGCAGAAGCTGGGCACCAGGGGTAGCGGGGGCAAATGAAGGCAGAGGGCCGAGACGGCGAAGGCGACAGGGAAGACAAGCGATGGGACACATGTAGGACAGAGGTTACAGTCCCGGAGGCCCGTTGTGAACTACCTCTAGATTCAGGAGGAAAGAGCCATGTCTCGAGCACGGCATGCGGGAGTGAGGTGCTCCTTCGCCTACAACCAAGCTTGTCCAGAACCGAGCGTAATTTCCATACCTGGTTTTCTTTTCGGGACGACATATGAGGAAAGCTAGCACCGTCGGCCTAGGTGCAATCGACCTGACAACAAACCTGGCATACTAAGACAGAGAAGATAGAATACAGCAGGTCCATCTTGTGACCAACATTGCTGTGGTACCACTTACACATGGTACCCGCAAGGCTCCTGATGCAGGCTGATGAAGTCGCTTCTGACGCTTAGAAAGGATCCATTGATTGAAAGACCTGGGGATCTCTTAAGAAGACCGTAGTCTGATCTGGGCGGCGATTCAGTGATGAAGTGCAGACGTGCCTCGTCCCGCATCCCCGGAAACGGTCTCGAGCCGAAGCCGGGGGAAGCGGGTAAAACAGTGCGGATGACCCGGCCGGAATGATCGACCGGCTTCCGCATCGGAATAAGGGTGGAGCGGACACAACGGCAGAGCCAGCGACAACATTCTACCCTCGTCGACATAGTCAATGGAAACCCAATGAAGCGAGACGGGGCCAGGAAGGCCTGGCGAGCAACGACGCGGACTAGGGCAGCGCCGAAGGATGTTCTCGCGAATGTGAGACAGTGGAGGCATCCAAAGACTTGTCTCCCATGACCCATCGCGGCTTCTGATGTTGACCGAACGGCACGCCGCCAAGGGATCAGCAGTCAGGCAGGCACTAGAGCTCACTGGGGACCCATCGCGCTCACCGAGAAATATTACGGCTAGCGAGGTGGTGGCGGTAAGCTCCAAGTGCTTGAGTCGTGGTTTCCAAGTTATCAATCTAGGCGGGTCCGAGTCGTCAGACGACCGGGAGTGGGTGACGACCGTGGAGCTGGGAGTGGGAAAGCAGCAGTGGTCAGAACGAGGTACGCGTCCAGGTGCTCCTACTTCCGCCTTGCCGCCATCTTGAAGATGCTGGAGGCGGAAGGGACCTCTGATTCGAAGTTTCGCACAAGCGGTACAGCAAGTGTCAATGCCGGACACCGTCCGGTTCACGGCCGGCAGATGAGACTTGGCAGGCGGGGAGACGCGATCGAGAGATAACCTCAGATTCGCCCGACGAAGAGGACGAAAACTCGACGGCGAATCCTGAAAGCTTGTCGTTCGGCAACAGAAGCGGCCAGCTGTCGGAGCTCAGTGCTGCTGAGGAAGGGAGAGGCCTGTCCGTTCCACTCACACAAGAAGCACATGCTCTGTGGACCCGATGAGTGGAGAGAGAAGTCGCGCGCCCTGATCTGTGATCCCGAGAGGTTCTTTTTCTTCACCTCTCGTTCAAGGATCTGCCAGAACAGGCCACTTCGTCCGAATCTGACCCCACACGGGGCTTGCGCTAGGTAGGTACCTACGCACACACCCACTCCACTCGTGCAGGGGCCACGGGTAGGTTCGGGTGCGGTACGTCACTGTGTACCTGTACAACCCCATATGGAAGGCGATCCACAAGACCCCTCTGCCCCGCTCCTGAAGAAAATTTCTCTTGATCTTATCTGATCCGGCCGATGGCCGTTTGTGTGTGCACCAGAACCGCCTCCGAGGCCGGAGTTTTGGCCGGACTGGGTTCTAATAAAGTTATCAGATCCGCTAAGGGCGAGCCAGTGCAGCCACCTTCCCTGGACAAGACGCCTCTCACGCAACTGGGCGGCGCATCACCAAGCCACGAGGGATGAACCGCAACGAGCCCCCGTTTCCTTTGCTGAACATGTCCGATCCTCGACTCGGGGTTCCTTGGCTTGGGCAGTGCCAGGGTCGGAGCATTTCGTCGCGCCCCGTTCCTCCCATCGCCCATGACCCGAGGCATTGGCCGCCTGCGAGTGCACGGCGTGGGCCAGCAGCCTCCACGGTCACACGGTGATCCCTACCATGTTCCATGTTCCATCAGCACTCCCTTTGGTACCTCGATGTACCTCGTTTCGCATCTACACATACCCCCTTGGAGCTGTCACCCGGCCAAGAGACAAGCGTACCCCGCCGTCAACCTCCTCTGACCACCACCACCACCCACCCCAGGCGGCTGGCTCGACGGTGTGCCGGAAACGATGTCATGGGCCGGCCCTGGAAGCTGCAAGGCGGCCCGTATGCTTGCTCGAGAGCTGTGTGGCTCTGCAGCTCATTGAAGAAAATTTTGAGGCACGGCAGACTGAGCAAGGGCGGCGGCTTTCCGTCGGAGACACTGACCGGGGCCGGCCGCATGGGAGGGCGTGTTCAATGGTGTAATTCGGCATCTTTTTTTTTCTCCAAAGAAGTAGGCGGTGGTGACATAGTCCTCGCGAAGCTCCGAGCTCGAATCTCGCTTTACCTCTCCAACCTCTTACCGTCTCCCATATCCAGAGAAGCTTCAAGCTGTGATACCCATTGCGTCAATCTCAAGCAGGCTCTGAGGACCTTGCACAACCCCCTCGATCTTCAATTGAAGCTTGAACACCCTCTCCAATCAGACTTTGACAGCTTCCTGACAAGTCCTCTCGACACCGCAGCCATGTCGGCGCCCATCTCCCTCTCCGCCCTCTCGGCCAACGAGAGCATCATCAAGCTCCCTCACCCGTACCACGCCGAGTACGCGGTCCAGCGCGCCTTCAACCACGACACCTTCGCCGGCAAGACCGCCGAGGGCGGCCTTCACTTCTACCGCATCATCCCCCTCGCGTCCGCCGCCAAGCAGACCCCCCTCCCCGAGCGCCTGCACAGCGAGAACCTCTACTTCACCGAGCCCGCGGACCTCAAGTCCAGCGAGCTCCCGGCCGACTCCAACAACAGCGCCTGGGCCCGCTCCCGCCGCTCCCCGAGCACCGTCTTCTCCTGGGACGGCAAGACGGCGCCCACCCTCGCCCAGGCATGGCTCCTCGTCTACGTCCTCTGGGTCCTCCGCCCGTCGGACGAGCTCCTCCGCCTCGAGCTCCGCGGCGCCGGCGCCGCCGTCCTCGGCCAGCAGCTCCGCGACGTCCTGCTCGCCATTGAGCACCCCGTCCAGAACGACTCCCAGAAGCCCGCCGCCTCCGCCGAGCAGTCCACCGTCGTCCTCCTCCGCAGCGCCTTCTGGCAGGGCGCCGGCTCCCCCTTCGGCCCCCGGCCCGTCTGGCTGCCCGCCGAGTCCCCCGCCAGCCTCGAGCGCCCTCTGTCCTCGTACCCCATCACCCCCCTCCAGCACACCATGACCGCCGTCCCGGCCTCCGACCCGGCGAACCCCAACCTCTACCAGCAGGCCTGGCACCCCATCCGCCCGGCCAAGCCCGCGCCCGGCTCCGTCGTCTACAGCCGCTGGATCCCCCACCTGCGCGAGACCTTCTCCATGGTCGCCCTCGACTACCACAACCCGGAGCACCTGCGCCTCTTCCACGAGTGGCAGAACGACCCGCGCGTGTCCCAGGGCTGGAACGAGACGGGCACCCTCGACCAGCACCGCGAGTACCTGCGCAAGATCGACGAGGACCCCCACCAGTTCGCCATCCTCGCCGCGTGGGAGGACACCTTCTTCGCCTACTTTGAGGTCTACTGGGCCAAGGTACGTCTCCACAGTCTCTCCAATGACAACCAACGACAGACTCGAACTCGATCCGCTAACGCTTCACCCGCAGGAGGACAAGCTGGGCGGCTACTACGACGCGCAGGACTGGGACCGCGGCCGCCACTCGCTGGTCGGCGACGTGCGCTTCCGGGGCCCCCACCGCGTGAGCGCCTGGTGGTCGTCGCTGATGCACTTCCTCTTCATCGACGACCCGCGCACCAGCTGGGTCGTCGGCGAGCCCAAGAAGACCAACGACACCGTCCTCATGTACGACTTCATGCACGGCTTCGGCCTCGACAAGTTCGTCGACCTCCCCCACAAGCGCAGCGCCTTCGTGCGCTGCTCGCGAGAGCGCTTCTTCCAGCTGTGCCCGCTCGGCGAGAACGAGAAGGTCGTCGGCGGCATGCGCCTCGGCCTGGTGCCCAAGTTGTAATGCGCCGGTGTTGTGGGGTTTTGGTGGATTCGATTGTACGTAAAAGAATTTGGTGCCGGCGGTTTTAGGATACCTTTGACCAAGGTCCTTGTACCCGTCCAAGTCAATTGTACTGGACGCAGACAATATCAGTGCAGGTGTAACGTCTAATCCTTGTTCATCAGAAATCATTGCATTCAAGTCTAGCCAATTCAGTCTAAACTACCGGACGGACATTGCGTCGTCATCATTACTCCCTTGAACACCATATACCCAAAAACCCGACGTGTAAACCATCAACCCAAAAAAGAACATTAGTTGTCGACCTTTCCGAGCTTCATGTGGTTCCAGCAGACTGGGACGATCGACATTAGCTTAATGCATTCAGAACAAGGCGAGAGGAATTAGGTGAATACTCACTGGTAAATCCGAGATCGTCACGGAAGTACGACCACATGACATCCTCGCCCCACTGGGTACCCGTGGTCGGCGAGCTGGCAACGGCCTTCTTGCCCACAGCAAGACCGATCATGGGATCGACGTGGCCGAGCTCGACGAACTTGGGCTTGTGGGCCTCGGCCGTCAGCTTGGCCAGCATCAGCTGGTGGGCGTTGATGGCGGCCATGTGGCCCTGGTGCATGGCCGTGCCACAGCGCTTGATGCCGGACCACAGGCCAATGTCGCCGACAGCGATGTGGTCCGAGGCGTTGGGGATGTCGCCCGAGAACACCAGGCTCGGGTGGATCTTGACGTAGCCCTCCTCGTCCTTGGCCGCCGCGGGGAGGTACTCGGTCGAGGGCACGCTGCGCGAGATGGCCATGACGACCTCGCTGGCCACGAGCTTGTGTCCGTTGGTGAACTCGACCTCGTAGCGAGCGCGGCCGTTGGCGGCGGGCTCGAGCTTCTTGGTCTCCTTCACGCGGTGGCCGAGGAGCACCTCGACGCCGGCCTCGCGGGTCAGCTCGAGCGCCTTGTCCTTGCACTCGTCCGACAGGCCCTCGGAGGAGAGGAGCTTGTCGCGGGAGTGCACGAGGGTGACCTTGGTGTTGGGCTCGACGAGCTTCAGCTCCGCGGCCATCTCGATACCGACGGCACCACCACCGACAACAACGACGCCGTCGGGGGCGTTGCGCACGGCGTGGATCTGGTTCTCAGCCTCGAGCAGGAACTGCTTGCGGGTGAGGGACTGGGGCGCGGCGGGGAACGCCCGGCGCAGGCCGGAGGCGCCGATGAAGAAGTCGTAGGTGTGCTCCTGGGGCTCCTTCGTGGCGTGGTCGAGCACGGTGGCGGTCTTGGTGGCCGGGTCGACCTTGCTGACGCTGCCGTGGACGAAGCGCACATTGGGCCGTTGCAGAGAGGGGATGTCCTGGAACTTGACCCAAGACTTGGCGGCGTAGTCTGCGTCGGCGAAGGCGAGCGGCGAACCGATCAGGTGGACTAGAGCGTTGGGTCAGCGGGCAGGTCGGCCAGACGAGGCGACAAGTGGTCCCTACAGAAGCCATCGCGCTCGTCGGCAATGGTGATCTCGAGCGGGATGTTGGTGAAGTCGGGGTGGTGCTCGTAGGGCGCGTGAGCGAGGCGCGGCTGCTCGCCCTTGCTCAGGTCGAGCAGGTTGAGCGTGGTGGACAGACCAGCGTACGAGGTGCCGGCGACGAACACCTTGAAGGGGGGAATAGCACCAGGAAGAGAGCCCATGTTGTCGTTGGTCGAACAGGTAGAGTCTACGTCTGAAGCAGAGAACGCGATGGAAGAGAACTGGCGAGAACTGCCACAGGAAGATGCAAACAAGGAGCCCGGAGAGGGAAGGCAAGAAGAGGCGAGGAGAGGGTGTGAAGGTGAAGATGCAGATGTAGACCGGAACATGTGCATGCTACTTAGTAGCAAACACAAACATAGAGTCCGCCGGAAGCCGAGCGGGCCTGTATCGGAACGGAGGAGACGCGGGCGAGCAGGACTGAGACGGGCTAAACTTGCCCAACAAATCCTGCGGAACCCTCCCAACAGGGACCCAGAATCACCCCTCCAGGGCTGGGCAGGAGACGACAGACACACAAAGGGCAGGTTGAGCCGAGGACGGGCTCGGAGAAGGAGCCCTGCTGCAGCCGAGACAGCAGGACGAAGGGCAATCTGGATCCGCTGGGCCATGGCGATCGAGGGGGCCGGCGGGCAGGACAGCAAAGAGGAGGGGGAGCGGCAGCGCAGATGACGGCATGATTGGGCACATTTGGGCGACGGGACGTTGGGATTTGGAAAGGGGACCCTAAGTATGTATTAGTGCGACAGGCCGAATGGGCAACATTGCGCGTCGAGCACTTTGGAGGGGTTGGACGGTTGGAGGGGTACTTTTGGAGGCATTATCAGATGGTGGAGGAGTTAAAGTTATCAGATCCGTCCAAGGCCTGCCGCCTGCAAGCCACTCCCAGCCCGGGACCGACCGGTCTCAGTTGGTGCCCCTGGAGCGGTGCGTCACCGGGCTGGCTGGGAGGGCCAACCCGTTGCCATTACCTAACGGGGGCAGCAAACAGGTACGTGTCCAGGACTGCGCCCCGATTTCAGTGGGCGCGCCGCTCTGGATGCTATCATGCTATCGAGTTGGGCCTCTTTGCGCGTTTCGATCCCGGCTTCTCCAGGTGCCGTGTGCGTCCTGACTCCTGACCTGAATCCTGATCGGCCGTTGGAGCTAATGCGCCAGAAAAAAACTCTTGGGCGCGGGACTGCTCCGTATTGCGACACCCGCACCCAATGGGCCTCTCCTCTGCGAATTCGACCTGAGTGGGTGGCAGCGAGTCACACTTCCAATGTGAGTGAGTGGGCGCGAGTTGCAACGGTGTGTGGGCGGCAACAGATGCGCCATTTTCCCAGGAGCCGTGAAAAATTTCGTCGCGAAGGCGCAGGGAAAAAGACGTGAACACGCACCGTCGCTCCAAGATCCGCAGAGGAGAAGGGCTCCGTAGTGTACTCGTACCTCTCGCCGTACCCCTCGAAACCGGGGGTGTAGCCCTTACCTAATCCGGAAGGGATGCACCGGCTCCGCCAAGACAAATTATCTGATCCGAACCCACCCTCCGGCATCGGCCCCACTCGTCCTCGCTCCTGCTTCCTTGTCCCTCCGGCCCTCCACCTCCCCACCGTCAGCGACCTACCTGCTGCGTGTGTCGCCCACAAACGATGTGCCCTCCGCCAGGATGTCACGGGTAATTGGAATCTTCACGTGCTCAACCTGCAACAAGTGTTGCTGCATCCACGGCCCGGGAAACATGCTCAATGACAATGGCTAAGGTCGGACATCGACTCTCGGATACACCCACGGTACTTGCCTCTCTCGGGACGACGGAATCGCCAAAAACACCGTGGCGGGGTAATGACGATGAAATGTCCCGTCGTTGACCCTTAACCACCTGAACGACCCCGAATACGCGGGTATTGATGACAAAACGTCTCCTCCACCACGGCCAGTCCTAGCGCCGTTCACCGAGCCGAACGGCTCTGACGGCGACATGACGATAGTAGCAACGCAGCTACTTGATGGCCGCCTCGGTCGACGGAAGCAGCCCTGGCGAAGGTGAATCTTGAGTGGGATGACGCATCACCATGGCTGTTTTCCAAGATGCAGGATCGACTACAGCTGAGCCAGCTGTAATGACAGTTCACAGCCGGAGTAGATTCCGGGATCAGATAAGCCCAGTGTAAGTCGGTTTGCTTGAATCTTCATCTCCGTCAAGAATAAACTGACCAATCATATAAGCGCTTCGAGACCTTCTTCAGCTTCTTCCGCCTCCTGTTCTACGCCGAACCAACATGGGTCGACACGCTACTCTTCGCCGTGGGCAGCACCACGGCCGCCGCCGCCGGCGTTCCGTTCCCGCTGATGGGTATTCTGTTCGGCCAGCTGATCGACGACATGAATGGCGCAACATGCTCCAACGCGGTCGGTGATAAGGACGTCTTCATGGCCGCCGTCAACGACAAGGTCCTCAAGCTCGTGTACATCAGCATCGGCAGCTTCGCCCTCATTTACTGCTACACTACGTCCTGGAGCATGCTGAGCCAGAGGCTTGCCCAGCGCTTCCGAGAAAAATACTTCCAGAGTCTGCTGAGACAGGAAGCTGGCTTCTTCGAGAACAGGCAGGCAGGCGAGGTTTCGTCACGTCTGAACTCTGATATCCAGACCATCCAGACCGGAACGTCTGAGAAGGTGGGAATCTTCATCTCGACGATTTCGTTCTTCATCACGGCCTACGTCATCGGCTTCATCAAATATGCCAAGCTTGCGGGCATGCTAGTCTCTCTTATACCGGCGTTCCTACTCTTGTCAGTCATTTGTGGGAGTTTTGTTCAGAAATGGACTGGGACCATGTCGGATGGTATCGCCAAAGCCTCTTCGATTGCATCAGAGGCACTTTCTCACGTCGCTGTGGTTCAGGCTTTCGGTGCAGGACCTCGCCTGGAGGCCAAGTTCTCATCACATATGATGGTTGCCCAAAAGGAGGGGATAAAGAAGGCCATCGCAGCAGCTACCCAGGCCGGATTTCTGTACTTCCTTGCTTACTCTGCAAATGCCCTCGCATACTGGCAAGGAAGCAAGGCCATCTCCGAGTCGGTGGCGGGACGAGGTGATGGTACTTCCGTGGGAGACATCTACACTGTCGTTTTCCTCATCGTGGATGGTATGAAACCCCCAAGGACACATTGTTCGGTGGTCATGTGCTGATTGTCAATAGCTTGCATCATGCTCGGTACCATCACACCTCTGTTGCCCCTTTTTGGGTCAGCCGCAGCGGCATTCGTCAAGCTCCGAAAGGACATTGAGTTCCGCTCCGACATCGACTCCGTAACAGAGAACGGCGAGAAGCTGCCCCCTACCATCACCGGCTCAGTCGAGCTGCGCGGCGTAACCTTCGCGTACCCTTCGCGGCCTGACCAGAGCGTACTCAAAAATGTGTCTCTGATGTGTCCTGGTGGAAAGTATACCGCGATTGTCGGCCTCTCAGGGAGCGGCAAATCGACAATTGCCGGCTTGGCCACGAGACTGTACGATCCCAAACAAGGCTCCGTCCTCGTTGACGGTCACGACATTCGTGGCCTGAACGTGAGAAATGTTCGGAGCTATATCAGCCTAGTCCAACAAGAACCTTCCCTCCTCGACCGGTCTGTTCTCGAGAATATTGCCCTCGGCTTAATCAACTCGCCAAAGGAGGAGCACCAGTGGCTGAAGGCCGCACTACACGGTCCGCAACTCGCACAACTAGCCGAAGACGTACAAGGCGGTGCCGACCTAGACACGGCAGCGCAGTCATATGGCCCCGAGATACTTGAAATCGCCCGGCTCGTCCAGCACGCCGCCGATCTCGCGGATGCAACCTCCTTCATCGACCGCCTCAGGCACGGCTTCGGGACCCCCGTCGGCACCAGTGGCAAGCTGGTCAGCGGCGGGCAGAGGCAGCGCGTGGCCCTCGCGCGAGCGCTCATCCGCGATCCCAAGATCATCATCCTCGACGAGGCCACCGCGGCGCTGGATTCCGCCAGCGAGTACCGGATCCAGCAGGCCGTCGAGAGCGTATCCAAGGGCCGGACGCTGATTTCCATCGCCCACCGCCTCTCCACGATCAAGAACGCCGACAACATCATCGTCATGAACGCCGGAGACATTGTCGAGCAGGGAACCCACGCCGACCTGATCGCGCGCAACGGGGCGTACGCCAACCTGGTCAGTCTGCAAAACATCCACACGGTCGAGGAGGACGAGGCCCCCTCTCGCACCAGCACTGCTGTCGAGTCCCTGGATACCATCGAAATCGAAAAGGGGGGCGTCGACCCGACGGATCTCGCCAAGGCCATCTCCGAGGCCGACGGACAGGAGAAGGCGAAGAAACCCAAGAAGACCCCGGCAGAAGATCTCCAGGCGAGCGGACTCGACAGCGGCAAGTCGGCATGGACAGTGGCCAAGGAATTAGGAGGCATGATCCGTCCTCACTCTCTATGGCTCGTACTTGCTGTTGTTGCCGCTTTCATCGTCAGCTGCACTTACAGCGCCTCCGGCACCATCTTCGGCCACGCCATCGGCGCCGCCAGTCCCTGCAACTCGCCGAGCTACATCTCCAGCAAGGGGGCCTTCTTTGCCGGCCTCTTCTTCATGCTCGCCTGCGTCGAGCTTGCCGCCAACCTGGCCAGTTGGTCCGCCTTTGGGTACCTTGCCGAAAAGCTACTGTACAGGATCCGCGTGCTCTCGTTCCGCTCCCTCTTCCAGCAAGAGCTCGAATGGCACCAGTCGGAAAACCGAAACCCTACCACACTCTTGTCCGTCATCACCAAAGACGCGGCTGCCATCGGCGGCTTCAGCGGCTCCATCATGGGCACCATCTTCGCCGTGGTTGTGAACCTCCTGGTCGCCATCATCTACTCGCATATTCTAGCTTGGAGAATCGCCATAGTATGCCTCGTCATACTGCAAATCCTGCTCGGCTCGGGGATCATGCAGATCCGGGTCCTCTCTCGCTTCGAGGAGAAGCACGCCGGAGCGTACGCCCAAGCCGTCGGCATCACCGTCGAGTCCGTCAACTCCATCAAGACGGTCGCCACCCTGTCGCTCGAACACGAGGTCCTCGGCCAGTACAAGCGCGCCCTAAAGGGCCCCAAGAAGGAGGTCATCACGGCCAGCGCCATCGCCAATGTATGGCTCGCCGTTGCCAACAGCACCGGCAACATCATCTACGCCTTTGCATACTGGTGGGGCTCTAAGCAGATCGTCGAGGGCCGCTACACCCAGACGCAGTTCCTCATCATCCTCGTCGCCATGCTCGTCGGTGCTCAGCTCTGGGGCCAGATGTTCAGTCTCGCTCCCGAGGTGACGCGCGCCCGAATGGCCGCCTCCCGGATCTTCAGTCTGCTGGACCTCGACAAGTCTGAGCCCTCCCCGGACGACAACGAGTCAAAGGGCAAGGAGAAGGACATCGAGGCCCTCGCGAGCTCCAACCCGCCACCGCCCCGGTCAGGCGCGGCGTCAGCGTCGCCTTCAAGAACGTATCCTTTGCCTACCCCGCCCGGCCCGAGGTCCAGATCCTCGATAACATGACCCTCACGATCCAACCGGGCCAGTTCTGCGGGCTCGTCGGCCCGTCGGGCGCTGGGAAGTCCACCGTCATGTCCCTCGTCCAGCGCATGTACACCCCCTCGACCGGCACCGTCGAGATCGACGGCCTCGACATCTCGAAGCTCGACGGCGCCAGCTTCCGCGACGACATCGCCGTCGTGCCCCAGGACAGCGCCCTCTTCGACGGCAGCGTGCGCTTCAACGTCGCTCTCGGCGCCCGCCCGGGCCAAGACGCGACGGACGATGAAATCGAACAGGCCTGCCGCCTCGCCAACATCCACGACACCGTCGCCGCGCTTCCGCAGGGCTACGATACCGAGTGCGGGCCCAACGGGTCGCAGCTCTCGGGCGGCCAGCGGCAGCGCATCGCCATCGCGAGGGCGCTGGTGCGAAGGCCGCGCCTGCTGCTGCTCGACGAGAGCACGAGCGCGCTCGACGCCGAGAGCGAGAGGGCGCTGCAGGAGGGACTGGAGCGCGCGGCCCGCGGCATCACAGTGATTGCCATCGCCCACAGGCTGCACACGGTGCGCAAGGCGGACGTCATCTTCGTCGTCGAGGCGGGCGCCGTGGCCGCCAAGGGTCGGCACGAGGAGCTCATGGAGAAGAGCGAGAGCTATCGTCTCAACGCCATGCAGCAGATGCTCGGCCACTGACGCCGCCGCGGACTGTTGCAGTTTGGTGCTCTTCGGACTATTGTACGTAGGTATTTTATCGAAAAAAATTGTGCGAGTAGCGGCATAGATGGGATCACTGTAAAGCGTTAGTTTAGACGAAGGAACGCATCACCAAGGCACAACGTCCGATCTGTGGGGGGGGGGGGGGGGGGGGGGGGGGGGGGGGGGGGGGGGGGGGGGGGGGGGGGGGGGGGGGGGGGGCCGGGCGGGGGGCGGGGGGG